>VZQC01010238.1:2977346-3014556 GCA_009823505.1 Rhizomys pruinosus | reverse complement strand
GAGCTGGAACCAACCTAAATGCCCCTCAACTGACGAGTGGATAGAGAAAATGTGGTACATCTACACAATGGAGTTCTATGCAGCAGTAAAGAAAGACGACATCACGAGCTTTGCAGGAAAATGGCTGGAGCTAGAGGACATCATGCTGAGTGAAGTAACACAGTCCCAGAAAAACAAACGACGAATGGTATCCCTCATCTGTGGATGCTAGTGCCAATTACCCAGTTGTAAGTATTTCTTGTGTAGGGCCCCCTGAGCTTCTGTACAAAGCAGTTGGACATAATGCATTTTGGAAACAACAACAACAACAGAAAATACTGCATCAAAGAACTGACTGAAACAGTGAACTTCTGCTCAAAACAGTCAACGTCCCCATGGAAAATATTGAGAAAGACTAAGAGATGGAAAGCATGTTTGGCAGAATGCACGAGCTCTGACGGGGTGGGGGAATGAGCGGGAACACGGGTCTAGATTTGTTAAAAATAAATAAATAAATACAATAAAAAAAAAATAAAAATAAAAATTAAAAAGTATTAAAATGCTTCCTTCCTTATATCATTTCACTGCCTTCCTTTTCTCTGAGTATAACATCTTAACTATAATTCAAAACCTTTCTCTTTTATGTAATTTAACAGATAGCCATCAATAACTACTATCTTATAGATTGTTGGTTTTAGAAGAAAATTTCTCCAAACCTCAACTTGGATTTTAGAATCAATTACTGCGGAACTTAATGATGACAAAATGAAATTAGTATTTGATTAGATCCCCTCTGGCTCCTGAGCAGCTCATGGAACAAGTCTCCCTCCCACAGGGACTCTACCATTAAAAGGAAAAGTTGCATTACATGGAGTTAAAGTAGGAGACTTGGCGAACAATGGGATTGGGTGCAGACAGGAGGGCTGTTGACTGCTATTGGTGAAAATGAATTATACATATCTAATTTTTAAATATATTAAAAAATTACAAAGCTAAGCAGTAGCCAGTCAAATAAATCATAATTGTAATAGACAAATCCCCAAATAACCCTAATGAGGGAATTTTTAACTTAATAATTTTTAAAAATTACATGGATATGCCAAATTATTTTTTATTTTTAAAATATTTTTATTTACCATTTTTGTTTTATGTGTATGAGTGTATTGCCTGCATGTGTGTAAATGTACCTCTGCCTGCAGAGGTCAGAAAAGGGTGTCAGGTTACCTGGAACTGGAGTTATAGATGGTTGTTAGCTGCAGTGTGGGTGCTGGGAATCCTCTGTAAGAGCAGTCAGTGCTCTTGACCACTGAGTCATCTCTCTGGTCCTACCAACTTTTTTTTTCATTTTAAATTAAAAAATTATTATTATTATTATTATTATTATTATTTATATGAATGTACTGTCTGCATGCAGGTTGGTGCACCCATGTCGTGCAATGCTGCGGAGGTTGGATTCCCATGGAACTGGAGTTAAAAATGGTTCTTAGCCACCATGTGGGTGCTGGGAATCAAACCCAGGTCCTCTGCAAGAGCAGTTGGTGCTTTTAACTGCTAATTCATCTTTCCAGCCCCAGCCAACTTATTTTTAAGAGGCAAAGAATATGTACTTAAAAATTTGAAAGCCTGGAGTATGGTGGCACAGGTTTGCAATCCTAGAGCTGACCCACAGGGAGGAGGAATTCCACAAGTTCAAGGCTAGCCTGGTTTCTATTGTGATTTTCTGCCCAGCCAGGGCTAATAGTGAGCTCTGTCTCTGTAAACCAAAAAGCATAAAAATAAAAATGTGTCTATTGCCTTTTCATCTTAACTTTTTGGGAAAATATCCTTCAGAATTTCTAATGAGGACTAGATAACAAATTAAGTAATTTAATTTATGAAATATTAATTTGCCTGTATGATAAACTCTTACATTATGATAAAAAGTTCTCATTTAATGATTGAAGAAGTGAAAAACTTCTATCAATACAGGATGATCTGACTCTATAATAATGCAGTTGTAAGCAAACTTCATTTCTTCTTGTGTTCTTTGCTTCGCTATAAGATTGGAAAACAATTAGAAGGATGAAGCAACGTGTAATTAGGGACTCACGCAACACTTTCCTTTTGTCAACAACATTACAGGTGATTATTCTCTCCAATAACAACTCAAATATGGAGCATGAAACAAAATAAAAGGAGTAGTGATCAGGAAAGACTAAATGATATAAGAAACAATTAAATTATTTTCATATGCATCTACAACTCTAATGACTATGCAGCATCATGGAAGTGTCACTGTATTAGGTAAAATATCCAATATAAATAATGCCTGTGCTATGGCTACACTATTTAGAAATCACAAACGCAGCATTTCCAAAAGGTCCAAAAAGGAATGTAGCTAAATGAAAAATGATGCTTTGTTATGGCAATAGAATTACAGGTGATTATTTTGTTATCCCTTAAATTCCAGGACTGTTTTCATACCTAATCTCTGAGAGAGAGATAGAGAGAGAGAGCGAGAGAGAGAGAGAGAGAGAGAGAGAGAGAGAGATTATCTGTCTTATCCAATTTTTGTTTTTCTCACAATAGATTGCTGGCAAATTTGAGTACCAGGAATGTATCTCATTTCCTGCCTTGATAACTTGGGAAAGAATCTGGTAAGGGCAGAAGTTTTCCAATAGGTGAAAGAATCTTGCCGTGAACATTACCTCAGAAACAAGTCACAGTTCCAGTATTTTCACTTGCACTTGCAACATCATTAGGCAATGCTGCATAGGCTCCGTTGATGCCTCTCACACTTTACAGTACATATGGATCGACAGAGGTTTTCTCAGAATGTAGATTATACTCAGCAGGTCTAAGATGTAGCCCCTAATTCTACATGTCTAACATGGTCTTGGATGTTGCTAATGTCATCGAAGAACAACTTTCTGTATCACATAGAGCTCTCATTTTCCCTATATAAACTGAGATATAGGAATGACATGAGCATTTGCCATTCCTAAGCAATGCTAGAATGCCCACCATAGAGAAACAGAAGCCTAACAATCCGAAGTACGGGTCTTGAGCTGGTTAGTGCGTGAGTCAGATAGCATCAGTTCTCCACTTGGACACCCAGGCAGGCTTCATAATCACCCCTCCTTCCCGACCATCTGAGCTAACACGCAAAGAAGACTGCACCATGCCTTACCCTTCACACATGGCAGATACTGGCTCATCATCAGAGTCATTTGTTGGGATGGTCCTGGAGTGAATAGGAAATAGTCCACCAATGACAACAGAATGGTTCTCGGCTTCTACATATCCAGTCAAATTAAACTTGCGCAGCAACGTACATGAGATAGGGGTTTCATTGTCTTGAAAATGTAATCCAACCCAGACAAATGGAAGCAGTCCAAGAACCAAGCAAATCTTTCTGCTAACCATTTTCATAGCGTGAGTTTGAGGAAATGGCAAGTGTTTGAAATAATTTGTTTTAATGGAGCGCCTTGATGGAGCTCTAGGCTGTGTGCCTCAAGCCAGAGGACCCGCTTGGTGCTCCTTGCCACATGATTTCATGTCTTAGTCACAGATCTCACAATCACTTGCAATTTATGGATCTGGACTCGGAGCAGAGCAATCCTTTGAGAAGAGACTCCTGAATGTTCCTGTATGCTTTGCAACAATAAATGACAGAATAGTGGTTTCTGAGCTGAGTGATTTTATTTTGTAGAAACCATCCCTTTCTTGTTCGTCACTGTCAGCTTCACTCATTCTCGTCGCAGCCAACTTTGTGGGACCTTCTCTCACCCCAAAGATGCCAAGAGCATCCTGCTTCATTGTGAAGTACCGAGAGGGGACAGCAGGTCAAGCTCTAAAGTTGATTAGAAAATACCACTTTAAATTAGTGTTCTGCCATTTTTATTAGTGTTATAAGAAAACCATTTCATTTTCATGCTTCAATTGCCTCATTCTTGACAAGGATGCTAAAAAGCTCTCTAAAAATTCTGTACAGTATCAGGAATTTGTGCAAGCCAGGCAAGTTCTGTACTACTGGGCCATGCTCCAGCCCTTTCTTCTTCTTTTTTGCTAGGTTTTTTTTCAAGGTCAGTTTATTGTAATTTCCAGTCTCCCAGTTACTCCTTCCTCAAACACTCCTCCTTTGAATAAAATCCAGCATGATGTTCAAGATGGAAAGTGTATAGACCATTTGATTGTGTGACTTGCAACCCAAGTACTTTTTTCCTCACGGAATAAGTAGAGAGCCACAAAAACTTGATGTATAAATTTTATTTATATAACAGTGAAACTATAATAAGATGAAAGTACAACACAGGGAATTTTGGATCCACTATGTTCTTGTCACGTGATGGACAGGGGTGCTCTGCAGATCTTGTTCCAGAAGAATATTCATTCACCAAAGAAAAGCCCTCATATGCTCCAAGTGAAAATAGCAGATAGTAAGGCCACATATAAAATAGATTTCCAAATTTCTAAAACTTACCAAGAGCTTATAGCTCTCCTTTACCTTACATAGCTCTTTTTAAAGGTTTAAAAGAAGACACTTTAAGTTAGAAATTAAGACTGGGGGCTGGAAAGATGGCTTAGTGGTTAAGAGCTCTTACAGAGGACCAGGGTTCGATTCCCAGCACCCACATGGTCTTTAAGCCAGGCGTGGTGACACCCGCCTTTAATCCTAGCACTCCAGAGGCAGAGGCAAGGGGATCTCTGTGAGTTCAAGGCCAGCCTGGTCTACAGAGTGAGTTCCAGGCCAGTTGGGGCTATAGGGAGACCCTGCCTCAAAAAGACAGAAAAAAAAAAAGAAAAGAAAAAGAAATCAACACTGAGGAAAGTGGATTTTTCATATTATTTTAACAGACAATCATTTTCATGTTCCCATGTTCATTTTCAGCACCAATCAATATTCATGTAATATTTTGAGGGGTTATATTATGTATATATTTTTTGTCTTTTTGAGACAGTGTTTCCTTTTAGTCCCAGCTGGCCTGGAGCTCGCTATATAGAGCAGGCTGGCCTTGAATTCACAGAGATCCATCTAATTATGTAGATTTTTAATTTCTTTATATTTTACCATACTTTCCCATGAAATATGGGAAAATGGTTTCTATTTCTTTAATGAATAAAAATATACAAGTGAAAAATTCCTTTTCTTTCTTTCTCTTTTTTTGGTACTTTCGAGACAGGGTCTCCCTTTAGTCCCAGCTGCCCTGGAACTCTCTCTGTAGACCAGGCTGGCCTTGAACTCACAGAGATCCGCCTGCCTCTGCCTCCCGAATGCTGGGATTAAAAGTGTCCACCATCTTGCCTGGCTAATTTTTTCTTTCTTTTTTAAAACAACTCTTCCACACATGCTTCCTCAACTGTAATCCCCAGCACACACACACACACATTTTGCACAGAATACCATTAGTATTACCAGACTCCTGGGCCGCATCTTGCTAGGAAAGGTCATTGCCTTCACTTCATCTCCACTGTGAGTTTCTCAGTTGTTGGTTAAGCATAAACTCCCACTGACACTGGGGAATCAACAAGAATCTGCCATTCCCAGTAACTGGGGCATTTTGGGCCCACGCCCATTTTCCTACAGCTGGCTCTGCCTTGGTAAAGTGACCCTACGGGTTACAGTCCTGGCCTTGACCAAGTGGCTTCTAAGAGGTCTGTACATGTCTTTCTAGAGCCTTTGCTTTTAGAATGTAGCTGGCTCATATGGTATCCCCTCACACATTCCAGATGTTGTTGACATGAATTAGTGAACAGACAGCTTCTCAGAGGATTCTCCCTAGATGTGTTCAGAGTTTGGCTTCATCTGATGAGATAGAAACTGGGTGAATGACCACTCCTCACTGTCCACTGCCTGAGAATCCCTCCTGGGCTTAAGAGTTTAGTCCCTGGCCTTTCTCAGAATGACCTGGAATGATTCCTCACTCGTGTTCAACTTCCCTTTCTTACAGAAGGCAGTTATTGCTTCTGAGCAATTACCTTTGGTTGTCAAGGAAACCCCTTGGGAAAGGGATGTTTATCACCCAGGCTGATTTGTCCTAATCCTCTGAGGAAATTCTGTGCTTGAGATGATAAAATAATAAACATATCTTATTTTAAGTTACATGAGTATTTTAAAAGCAGCATTTTACACTTTCCAAATTGCTTCCTTGTCCTCATTTGTCAGGAATTGGATTCAGGGTTGAGGAGGGTCATGATTTGTGCAGTAACATCTGGTATCCAGTTTTGGAATCCTCAGAACAATAGTATATTTTATCAAGGCCACAGTGACTGCAGCCCCCCCCACTCCCACCCCCCCCCCCGAAGTCATGAAATCCATTAAAGATGAGGCACAGGACATAAAACACCACTTGTGTGCTGTTACATAAAGGATTCTTATGAAATACAGTGCACATTAATGGGTGCTCAGTGGCTCGTTCATCCATCATAATACATCAGGTGACCGTTTTGTTCAGTTTCACAGCTGAAGCAACATGAGCTCACTTGGCTAATACGTGCTGATGTACAGATACCAAAGCCCATGTCCCGTCTTAGAAAGAACATGATCCAGGTCTAGGAAGGTAGATTCTAGCTCTGATCACTGGTTGACTCTATCTTCCTTTTCCTCTTCTGGGACTTCAGGGTCCTCATGACATACAAAGGCTATGTAAACCAAACAGCCTTTTCCAGGACTCTGGGGGTCCTTATGAGGTAAGATGCTCTGGTTTGGGATGGAAACAAGGCTCAAACTTAATAGCATAGTAATAATATTACCAGAGAAAACAGTTAAGATGTTTTGTCACCTATCAAAGGTGAGATGTTTCCTTTATAGTACTTTGAACTTAGGTTCATGAACCCCAATTCAGGCAACAGACACTGTGAACATTAGTGAGAATTGCTGTGGGTATTTTTTTCTCCACATGTGTCCACACCCGGCTACTGGATCAGAGATGGTTTTCCCCACTTCTCCCTTGCTGTTTTTTCATCCTTGCAGTTCTCTAAGGGCCCTGGTGACTGTCAGACACCTATTCAGGAGCAGTGACAGGTTCTGTCCAAACTTGTCTTTGCCTCCAAGCAAAGAAAACACCTGATCTCATAAAGTCCTTCATCTTATCAACAAAGGCAGAGAGTTTTCAAAGGCTGTGCTATGGATTCCAGGAAAGGCTCTGGCTCCGGGGTTCTGCCTTTGAACTCTGCTGGGTGTTTCTGAGAAGCAAGAGCCTCACAGCCATGGTGGTAAACTCACGCTGGATCATAGAAGTGGTTGGACCCAGTTTGTCAGACGTTACTTAGCTTTTACGTTTCTCAATGTCATTCCCTCAGCTCTATGATCATTTGGGATCCTAGTTAATACTCTTGCATGGCAACATATCATTGAAAGCACAGTCTCCTCATTTTCTCATTTCCTATGCAGAGCTATCCTAACAAGTAGGGACATAAACCCAGTTATGTGTATTCAAATTGTACTTTTTATTGGGAAGATGCTGAGGTCAGCCTCTCCCCTGGTCTGTGTTGTTCCATATTGTGTAAAACAATGTTTTGTTTTGTCTACGGACTGTGCCTTGCCCTGAGATCCTCTGTTTTGCAAACTCCTTTTGATTTCATTTGAGGATGGAGGATGACTGTGTGCTTGGGTGGACCTGAAAACAGCACTGTTAGAAAAGAGCAGAGCACAACGATTGGTTTAGGAAAGTAGCTATCAGAAAATTACCTTGCAGAAATGAGCTTTATTAAGAGAGCAGGCCTTGTGACTTTGAGAGCCACATCTGGGCCTTAACATGGGAGAATGTTGAAAAGAGAGAGTACATCGCATTAGAGACATCATGATGGGGAATTAAAGGGAGGGGCTTCATTAAAAGCATCAGCTTGCAGTAAAAGGTTGATAGCCATCATGGACAGGAGGACAGGGGTAGGCCCAGAGAAGAACCTTCAGAGAAATTCCCCAAACAGAGGAAGATATCCGACTTTCTCATCTTTTAAAGGAGTAGCTGGAAGATCCATATCACGTGACTTGACCTGGGATAGCCTATGTGACAAGGAACAAGGAGGAACCAGGTGCCCTCGAGACCATAAACCGGGGTCTATGAAGTCACAACACAACCACTCAGCTCTTGAGCTCTCTGATGCAAAAAGCATGTTGCAGCAGGGCATGATCTGTTTTGTCCAGACTATGTGATCTGGCCATTTAGAGGAAGTAGCATCTTAAGGGACAGAACCATCAATGAGCAAGGGGCATTTGTTCAGCACCACCAATGCGACACAGACTGATAAATGACTTATTCCTGGCAAAAAAAAAATGATGAGAGAGCCTCCCATTGGTTTCCTCCAATAGCCTTTTCTTCTCAAGCAACTAGGGCTGCCTGGTTGGTTGGTTGGGAGGGTCCATTGACTCTGCCCTTCCTTCCTTGCAGAGTGTAACAGTCAACAAGTTTAGCTGTGATGAGCCTAGGCAGGCTGGCCCAGCCAAGCCTGGGGAGATGGCATCTGTGCATGGCCTGTCTGTTGGGAGAGAGGCCTATACAACCCTTTTTTTAACCTTTTATGTCCATTCTGTAGCCCACATATGTTTTATACATCATATATAGATATAGCCACCATAGGATACATGATTTGTGATTTGACCATTAATATTAGTAATTAAGTTATAAATAAAAGAACCTGTGTTGGCCTTGCCCAGATTACCAAAAAAGTGGGGTTATCAACCCAATTGCTGCCTTTGAAGCTGCTGTATCTTATGAATTTATTGTTATTGGATTCTGTCATTGTGAAAAGATACAAGTTTGTTCAGCTGTTTCTAATATAGCACACTCACAACAAAAGAATATACTACTCTATTAATAATGTGAATTTACAATAGTTAAAGAAATGCCTACCTGCAATTTTGGTTTTTTTGACATCGCATATTATATATGTTGATCATGAGAGTAACATAACACAAATAGATTTGTTAAGTTAATAATAGTCTCTGAAGTTCTGAAGAAATGGGCTTTTGGATTTTTAACATACCAGTAGTAATGCTTGTCACAGATGAGCCCTTATGTGTCTAAATAGAGGTTCTTCCCACCTTAATTACAATCAAGGAGAGAGATAGACACAGCCAGCATAAACAGTTTTCAGCAGCTTCTGCTGAGCTGAGAAGGGTCACTGCTTTTGCTGCCTCTATTAACTTGAAAGCAATTTGATGCTTTGCTAATCACTTGCCTCAAAACTGGCTGGCTTTTTGGAAAAAGCAGCCAATTTTTACCAAAAAGTACCCTCTTTAGTAAGTGTTCCGGTTCTAACATGTGGCATGTGTTGTGGTTACAGAAGAAGTTGTGAAGGTAGCAAGTTTATGGTTTGAACATCCAGAGTCCCCACAGGCTGTTGTGGGGACATCTGGTGTCCGGGGTGTTGCGCTGTTTTGGGAGGTTCTACAAACTTAGGTCTGGCCTAGCTGGAGGAAGTGTGCCACTGGGACATGGTCCTCAGCTTCCTTCCTTTGCTCTCGGTCCATGCTGTGATGAAGCTCCTGGCTATACTAAGGCACCACAGTGTTCTTCCCAAGCACAGGGGGCCCAGGGATCATGGACTCTCAAACTAGGACCCAGAATAAATCTTTTCTCCTTTTTTCTTGTTCTCTTGGCTATTTGATTCTAGTTAAGAAACAGCAGCAAACACAGTAAGGACCGACTGAAGGTGGAAAACTGCTCTAACCCTAGACTCATGGAGAGCAAATAGCAAACTTCCAAATAAGGAAAATGGCCAGATTTAACCTTGATCTGAAAACTTTAATATGTCTGCTTGCTTGCTAGTTGTAGTCCATTCCATCCTGAAGGAAAGTTGATTATGTTAATCTGCAGTTACTTAAAAAAAATATTTTCAGGGGACTGGAGAGATGGCTCAATGGTTAAGAGCTTCAACTGCTCTTACAGAGGACCCCAGTTTGATTCCCAGCACCCACATGGTGGCTAAGAACCGTCTTTAACTTCAGTTCCAGGGGAATCTGACCCCCTCTTCTGACCTCCGCGCATTGCACAACACCGGTGCACCAACCTACATGCAGACAGTACATTCATACACATAAAAAAATTAAAAAGTATTTTCGGGCACCTGCATGCTCAAGGCCGCTGACCAGGACCCGACATGGAGAAGCCAGTGGTGAACTTGTACACCTCTCGGGCCTGGGATGGGTGAACTGACCTCGGAGCACGTCTTCGACCACCCAAGGGAAACAGTCACGACGGCCGCAATGCAGAAATATCTGAACCCTACGAACCTGATTGTGGTTGGTGTTGATGTGCTGGATAGACATGTTGATCTCTCTGGGAATCTGCACAGTCACAGACTCCTTAGCATGGACTGGGGCCTGCCTTCCATCGTGAAGTCCTCTCATCAGTGCAGCAAGAACCAAAACTTAAGTGCAGGAGCATTCTGTAGTTGACCCCGTGAAGAAGACCATGGAACTCAAGTCTACGAATATTTCATTTACATATATGATTTCAGTAGATGAGAGACTTACCTATCAATCACACCCTCTGGACCCAGAAACAACTGTTCTGACTCAGGAAGCCATCATCACTGTGGAAGGGGTCAGCCTCAGCAGCTACCTTGAAGGGCTCATGGTCAGCACCATATCTTCAAATGCTAACAAAGGGCGAGGAGTCATGGGATGGGTGATCTATAAACTAAATGCGGAGACTGAAGAATTGACAGCATCAGCCAGAGGAAGCGTAAGGGCACCAATGGCCGCCACAGCATTGGTGGAGAACTAATGAAAGCTGGTGTCCAGCCGCGGGTCTCCCAGCTCCCCAAGCTGGTAGTGTATTTATTTGTTACTTAAAAAGACAGGTATTTTAGGTAGACTATTTTTTTCCCATGAGGTGGAGTAAGGTTATGTGACTGTTGATCAAAACAGAAAGATACAGGACTTCTAAATCCGAAAGATCACTCAAGGGTAGCATGGTTGACACCATCGATTCTATGTGAACAATTAACAGGTTTTTTAAAAGTACTTGGAAGAGGGCTGGAGAGATGGCCTAGCGGTTAAGAGCGCCGACCGCTCTTACAGAGGACCCGGGTTCGATCCCTAGCACCCACATGGCGGCTGAGAACCGTCTGAAACTCCAATTCCAGGAGAACTCCAGTTCCAGGGGAATCCGAGACCCTCTTCTGACCTCCGCGGCGTTGCACGACACGGGTGCACAAACTTGCATGCAGACAGTACATTCATACACTAAGAAAAAAAAAAATATGTACTTGGAAGAAATTGATATCGAGATTCCTTAAGGTAGAATCTTAAAGCTTTTACAACATTGAAACTCTACCCTGCGGTGGACCAACTCCAGAACAAAGCCACAATTGCCTTGCTGCTGTGAACTCGACCAGCATGCGTGAGGAAACTCACAGTAAATGAGAAATTGTATAATTTCAAGTGACATTGTTGGACTCAGACTGCCACACTCACAAAAGAAACCAACGAGGGACCACAGATTAATATGAAATTTATTTAATTTGCTGGCACACCAGAACCCAATTAAGAAAACTGACACATCAAGGGAGCCAATTGTTGATGTGTCAGGGATGCAACCCATTCCACGCAGGGATGAGCGTGACCCCAACTATCTGTTACAGAGACTTTTTAAAGACAAAAACCACAAACTAGAGGAACTTGGTGACATCATACATACATAATTGCAAGGCTATAGAAACACAATGCAAGCAGTGGTGACCTTTAAGCTGATCGGTTGTGTTTAGCAGTGTGAAGCCCCTTGGAGGGGGGCTCCTTAGGGGGTGAGAAGAGGAATGGGCTCCTTAGGGGGTGAGAAGAGGAATGGGCTCCTTAGGAGGTAAGAAGCACTCCTACAAGGCTGGGAAAGTTCATCCTGACCTCAGGTAGCTCTGGGAACTAGGAACTCAGGGTGGGGCTGTATGGACTGTATTCTTGTGGTTAAGGTAGTTATGGGAACCAAGCTTGCTTCAACTAGATTAACTCTTTCTGACCTGGTCCTAACAACATTAATTCATATAACTTGCTCTGCTAAAAACCAGTGTTTTGATTTGGTACTTAAATGATATTTTTAGAGTGAGAATTAGCACTAAGGTACTATATATTACCAACAAAAACTATTTTATTGTATTAAAGAGTACTGTATTGATTTGCCAAAGTTTTGTAACCTAGTAAAGGCCTCACCTTCCTTGGAAAAAATATTTTCCCAGCTTTATTATGTAATTCATATTCCATAAAATACACTCGTTAAGGTATATAATTCAATATTGTCTTGATTTAAACAGAATTATAAAATCATTACCACAATCTAACTTTAGACTATTTTCCTCTTTTCAAAAAGGAAATATCATTTCCTATTTTTCCTTCACCTCAAGCTCTAGGCAGTCACTTAATCGACCTTTATTCCCTATTCATTTGCAATTTTTCTGGGCATTTCATTTAAAGAGAATCATACAGTATGTGTATTTTGTGTTGGCTTTTCCCACATAGATTATGTCTTGCAGGTTATCTACAATGTAGTATGTATTAGTACTTTAAAAATATCTTTATTAAGAATTATACAGCAAGAATTTTACCCAATTGAAATGTGTGATTTAGTGAGGTTGGTGCATGCAAGGATTTAGAACTCACAATGGACTAAATTCAGACCTTTTTTTTTATCACTCCAAAGGAAACTCAACCTACTTCTGAACACTCCTAATTCTGTACTACTACCATTCTAGACTTAGAAAAGTATGTTCATATTTTATTCACATTTAAGCACATTTCAATACTTAATTTATATTGTCTCCTTTTGTTTTTGCCTAATAGAATGCCACTGTATGGATTTGCCACATTTTTCTATGGATTCATCATCTGATAGACAGATTTTTCCATGCTGGGCATTATGAGCAGTGTTGCTGTGAACTTTTCACTAGAATGCTCAGTTTGTTTTTCTGTTTTTGCTTTGAAGTTTACATATGTTTACAGTTTACAGCATGATGTTTTGATGTTGTTTGGCTGCTTTTCGGGAGAAGGTTTCTGCTCAGCTTGCCAGACAGGACTTGTGACATGTGTGTCTTGCCTCGTCATGATGCAGTGGAACCAAAACTCGGGATTCCGGTGTGCTTTGAAGCAGGTTCATTCCCACCCCTGTGCCCATGGCTTCAGCCTGTGTTGGCTCCAGTTTGCAGCTGGCCATCCTCAGAGAGTTGAAATCCTGCTGGGGAGGAAACCTTGATTCTGTTAAAGAAAAACAATACCTATACTTTGAATCTACATCACAGTCAGGCTTCTCAATTAAGTTTGTTGAATAACAAAATGCTACTAGACACAACTGTTTAGAAACACATTATAGGGAATTTTGGGCATAAAATGTAGTGAAATACCCATAGTAATTCAAACTGTACTCTAATATTCTCTTCATTGGATCATTCAAACTGTGAATGAGAAAGATCTTCAGAACATGCCAGCTTGCAACTTGATAACTCAAAGCAGATACACAACTTTTCTTTATATATTTTTAGAAGTTTTAGTTTAAATAATAAATTAACTGAATATTGAAGTGGTCTTTCTAAGATGACTGGAGTACGGTTGCTTTTATAAACTACTACCTCCCCAGGGGCTGGAGAGATGGCCTAGCGGTTAAGAGCGCCGACCGCTCTTGCAGAGGACCCGGGTTTGATCCCCAGCACCCACATGGCGGCCGAAAAAACCGTCTGAAACTCCAATTCCAGGAGAACTCCAGTTCCAGGGGAATCCGAGACCCTCTTCTGACCTCCATGGCATTGCACGACACGGGTGCACAGACCTGCATGCAGACAGTACATTCATACACATACGGAAGTAAATAAAATTAATTTTTTATAATTTTAATGATACGTATCCGTATGGTGTATGAATGTTCTGTCTGCATGCAGGTCTGTGCACCCGTGTCGTGCAATGCCATGGAGGTCAAGAGGGGTCTCGGATTCCCCTGGAACTGGAGTTCTCCTGGAATTGGAGTTTCAGACGGTTTTTTTTTTTTTTCGAGCCGCCATGTGGGTGCTGGGGATCAAACCCAGGGTCCTCTGCAAGATCGGTCGGCGCGCTTAACCCGCGATGCCATCTCTCCACCCCTGGGGAGGTAGTAGTTTATAAAGCAACCGTACTCCAGTCATCTTAGAAAGACCACTTCAATATTCAGTTAATTATTTATTTAAACTAAAACTTCTAAAAATATATAAAGAAAAGTTGTGTATCTGCTTTGAGTTATCAAGTTGCAAGCTGGCATGTTCTGAAGATCTTTCTCATTCACAGTTTGAATGATCCAATGAAGAGAATATTAGAGTACAGTTTGAATTACTATGGGTATTTCACTACATTTTATGCCCAAAATTCCCTATAATGTGTTTCTAAACAGTTGTGTCTAGTAGCATTTTGTTATTCAACAAACTTAATTGAGAAGCCTGACTGTGATGTAGATTCAAAGTATAGGTATTGTTTTTCTTTAACAGAATCAAGGTTTCCTCCCCAGCAGGATTTCAACTCTCTGAGGATGGCCAGCTGCAAACTGGAGCCAACACAGGCTGAAGCCATGGGCACAGGGGTGGGAATGAACCTGCTTCAAAGCACACCGGAATCCCGAGTTTTGGTTCCACTGCATCATGACGAGGCAAGACACACATGTCACAAGTCCTGTCTGGCAAGCTGAGCAGAAACCTTCTCCCGAAAAGCAGCCAAACAACATCAAAACATCATGCTGTAAACTGTAAACATATAAACTTCAAAGCAAAAACAGAAAAACAACTGAGCATTCTAGTGAAAAGTTCACAGCAACACTGCTCATAATGCCCAGCATGGAAAAATCTGTCTATCAGATGATGAATCCATAGAAAAATGTGGCAAATCCATACAGTGGCATTCTATTAGGCAAAAACAAAAGGAGACAATATAAATTAAGTATTGAAATGTGCTTAAATGTGAATAAAATATGAACATACTTTTCTAAGTCTAGAATGGTAGTAGTACAGAATTAGGAGTGTTCAGAAGTAGGTTGAGTTTCCTTTGGAGTGATAAAAAAAAAGGTCTGAATTTAGTCCATTGTGAGTTCTAAATCCTTGCATGCACCAACCTCACTAAATCACACATTTCAATTGGGTAAAATTCTTGCTGTATAATTCTTAATAAAGATATTTTTAAAGTACTAATACATACTACATTGTAGATAACCTGCAAGACATAATCTATGTGGGAAAAGCCAACACAAAATACACATACTGTATGATTCTCTTTAAATGAAATGCCCAGAAAAATTGCAAATGAATAGGGAATAAAGGTCGATTAAGTGACTGCCTAGAGCTTGAGGTGAAGGAAAAATAGGAAATGATATTTCCTTTTTGAAAAGAGGAAAATAGTCTAAAGTTAGATTGTGGTAATGATTTTATAATTCTGTTTAAATCAAGACAATATTGAATTATATACCTTAACGAGTGTATTTTATGGAATATGAATTACATAATAAAGCTGGGAAAATATTTTTTCCAAGGAAGGTGAGGCCTTTACTAGGTTACAAAACTTTGGCAAATCAATACAGTACTCTTTAATACAATAAAATAGTTTTTGTTGGTAATATATAGTACCTTAGTGCTAATTCTCACTCTAAAAATATCATTTAAGTACCAAATCAAAACACTGGTTTTTAGCAGAGCAAGTTATATGAATTAATGTTGTTAGGACCAGGTCAGAAAGAGTTAATCTAGTTGAAGCAAGCCTGGTTCCCATGACTATTAACCACAAGAATACAGTCCATACAGCCCCACCCTGAGTTCCTAGTTGCCCAGAGCTACCTGAGGTCAGGATGAACTTTCCCAGCCTGGTAGGAGTGCTTCTACCCCTAAGGAGCCCATTTCCTCTTCTCACCCCCTAAGAGGCCCATCCTCTTCTCACCCCCTAAGGAGCCCCCTCCAAGGGGCTTCACACTGCTAAAGACAATCAGCTTAAAGGTCCCACTGCTTGCATTGTGTTCTATAGCCTTGCAATTGTGTATTTATGATGTCACCAAGTTCCTCTAGTTTGTGGTTTTTGTCTTTAAAAAGTCTCTGTAACAGACAGTCATGGGTCATCATCCCTGTGGATGGGTTGCATCCCTGACACATCAACAATTGGCTCCCTTGATGTGTCAGTTTTCTTAATTGGTTTCTGGTGCACCAGCAAATTAAATTTCATATTAATCTGTGGTCCCTCGTTGGTTAATCTTTGTGAGTGTGGCAGTCTGAGTCCAACAATGTCACTTGAAATTATACAATTTCTCATTTACTGTGAGTTTCCTCACGCATGCTGGTCGAGTTCACAGCAGCAAGGCAATTGTGGCTTTGTTCTGGAGTTGGTCCACCGCAGGGTAGAGTTTCAATGTTGTAAAAGCTTTAAGATTCTACCTTAAGGAATCTCGATATCAATTTCTTCCAAGTACTTTTTTTTTTTTTTTTTTCTGTATGTGTAAATGTACGGTCTGCATGCAAGTTTGGCCCCCGTGTCGTGCAACGCCGCGGAGGTCAGAAGAGGGTCTCGGAGCCCCTGGAACTGGAGTTCTCCTGGAATTGAGTTTTCAGACGGTTCTCAGCCGCCATGTGGGTGCTAGGGACGAACCCGGGTCCTCTGTAAGAGCGGTCGGCGCTCTTAACCGCTAGGCCATCTCTCCAGCCCTCTCCAAGTACTTTTAAAAAACCTGTTAATTGTTCACATAGAATCGATGGTGTCAACCATGCTACCCTTGAGTGATCTTTCGGATTTAGAAGTCCTGTATCTTTCTGTTTTGATCAACAGTCACATAACCTTACTCCACCTCATGGGAAAAAAATGAGTCTACCTAAAATACCTGTCTTTTTAAGTAACAAATAAATACACTACCAGCTTGGGGAGCTGGGAGACCCGCGGCTGGACACCAGCTTTCATTAGTTCTCCACCAATGCTGTGGCGGCCATTGGTGCCCTTACGCTTCCTCTGGCTGATGCTGTCAATTCTTCAGTCTCCGCATTTAGTTTATGATCACCCATCCCATGACTCCTCGCCCTTTGTTAGCATTTGAAGATATGGTGCTGACCATGAGCCCTTCAAGGTAGCTGCTGAGGCTGACCCCTTCCACAGTGATGATGGCTTCCTGAGTCAGAACAGTTGTTTCTGGGTCCAGAGGGTGTGATTGATAGGTAAGTCTCTCATCTACTGAAATCATATATGTAAATGAAATATTCGTAGACTTGAGTTCCATGGTCTTCTTCACGGGGTCAACTACAGAATGCTCCTGCACTTAAGTTTTGGTTCTTGCTGCACTGATGAGAGGACTTCACGATGGAAGGCAGGCCCCAGTCCATGCTAAGGAGTCTGTGACTGTGCAGATTCCCAGAGAGATCAACATGTCTATCCAGCACATCAACACCAACCACAATCAGGTTCGTAGGGTTCAGATATTTCTGCATTGCGGCCGTCGTGACTGTTTCCCTTGGGTGGTCGAAGACGTGCTCCGAGGTCAGTTCACCCATCCCAGGCCCGAGAGGTGTACAAGTTCACCACTGGCTTCTCCATGTCGGGTCCTGGTCAGCGGCCTTGAGCATGCAGGTGCCCGAAAAATACTTTTTATTTTTTTATGTGTATGAATGGTACTGTCTGCAATGTAGTTTGTGCACCGGTGTGTGTGCAATGCGCGGAGGTCAGAAGAGGGGGTCAGATTCCCCTGGAACTGAAGTTAAAGACGGTTCTTAGCCACCATGTGGGTGCTGGGAATCAAACTGGGGTCCTCTGTAAGAAGCATTGGAAGCTCTTAACCATTGAGCATCCTCCAGTCCCCTGAAAATATTTTTTTTTAAGTAACTCAGATTAACATAATCACATCTAGAATGTATCTACAACTAGCAAGCAAGCAGACATATTAAAGTTTTCAGATCAAGGTTAAATCTGGCCATTTTCCTTATTTGGAAGTTTGCTATTTGCTCTCCATGAGTCTAGGGTTAGAGCAGTTTTCCACCTTCAGTCGGTCCTTACTGTGTTTGCTGCTGTTTCTTAACTAGAATCAAATAGCCAAGAGAACAAGAAAAAAGGAGAAAAGATTTATCCTGGGTCCAGTTTGAGAGTCCATGATCCCTGGGCCCCCTGTGCTTGGGAAGAACACTGTGGTGCCTTAGTATAGCCAGGAGCTTCATCACAGCATGGACCGAGAGCAAAGGAAGGAAGCTGAGGACCATGTCCCAGTGGCACACTTCCTCCAAGCAGGCAGACCTAAGTTTAGTAGACCTCCCAAAACAGCGCAACACCCCGGACACCAGATGTCCCCACAACAGCCTGTGGGGACTCTGGATGTTCAAACCATAAACTTGCTACCTTCACAACTTCTTCTGTAACCACAACACATGCCACATGTTAGAACCGGAACACTTACTAAAGAGGGTACTTTTTGGTAAAAATTGGCTGCTTTTTCCAAAAAGCCAGCCAGTTTTGAGGCAAGTGATTAGCAAAGCATCAAATTGCTTTCAAGTTAATAGAGGCAGCAAAAGCAGTGACCCTTCTCAGCTCAGCAGAAGCTGCTGAAAACTGTTTATGCTGGCTGTGTCTATCTCTCTCCTTGATTGTAATTAAGGTGGGAAGAACCTCTATTTAGACACATAAGGGCTCATCTGTGACAAGCATTACTACTGGTATGTTAAAAATCCAAAAGCCCATTTCTTCAGAACTTCAGAGACTATTATTAACTTAACAAATCTATTTGTGTTATGTTACTCTCATGATCAACATATATAATATGCGATGTCAAAAAAACCAAAATTGCAGGTAGGCATTTCTTTAACTATTGTAAATTCACATTATTAATAGAGTAGTATATTCTTTTGTTGTGAGTGTGCTATATTAGAAACAGCTGAACAAACTTGTATCTTTTCACAATGACAGAATCCAATAACAATAAATTCATAAGATACAGCAGCTTCAAAGGCAGCAATTGGGTTGATAACCCCACTTTTTTGGTAATCTGGGCAAGGCCAACACAGGTTCTTTTATTTATAACTTAATTACTAATAAATGTCAAATCCACAAATCATGTATCCTAGGGTGGCTATATTATATATGATGTATAAAACATATGTGGGCTACAGAATGGACATAAAAGGTTAAAAAAAGGGTTGTATAGGCCTCTCTCCCAACAGACAGGCCATGCACAGATGCCATCTCCCCAGGCTTGGCTGGGCCAGCCTGCCTAGGCTCATCACAGCTAAACTTGTTGACTGTTACACTCTGCAAGAAGAAGGGCAGAGTCAATGGACCCTCCCAACCAACCAACCAGGCAGCCCTAGTTGCTTGAGAAGAAAAGGCTATTGGAGGAAACCAATGGGAGGCTCTCTCATCATTTTTTTTTTGCCAGGATAAGTCATTTATCAGTCTGTGTCGCATTGGTGGTGCTGAACAAATGCCCCTTGCTCATTGATGGTTCTGTCCCTTAAGATGCTACTTCCTCTAAATGGCCAGATCACATAGTCTGGACAAAACAGATCATGCCCTGCTGCAACATGCTTTTTGCATCAGAGAGCTCAAGAGCTGAGTGGTTGTGTTGTGACTTCATAGACCCCGGTTTATGGTCTCGAGGGCACCTGGTTCCTCCTTGTTCCTTGTCACATAGGCTATCCCAGGTCAAGTCACGTGATATGGATCTTCCAGCTACTCCTTTAAAAGATGAGAAAGTCGGATATCTTCCTCTGTTTGGGGAATTTCTCTGAAGGTTCTTCTCTGGGCCTACCCCTGTCCTCCTGTCCATGATGGCTATCAACCTTTTACTGCAAGCTGATGCTTTTAATGAAGCCCCTCCCTTTAATTCCCCATCATGATGTCTCTAATGCGATGTACTCTCTCTTTTCAACATCTCCCATGTTAGAGCCCAGATGTGGCTCTCAAAGTCACAAGGCCTGCTCTCTTAATAAAGCTCATTTCTGCAAGGTAATTTTCTGATAGCTACTTTCCTAAACCAATCGTTGTGCTCTGCTCTTTTCTAACAGTGCTGTTTTCAGGTCCACCCAAGCACACAGTCATCCTCCATCCTCAAATGAAATCAAAAGGAGTTTGCAAAACAGAGGATCTCAGGGCAAGGCACAGTCCGTAGACAAAACAAAACATTGTTTTACACAATATGGAACAACACAGACCAGGGGAGAGGCTGACCTCAGCATCTTCCCAATAAAAAGTACAATTTGAATACACATAACTGGGTTTATGTCCCTACTTGTAGGAGCTCTGCATAGGAAATGAGAAAAGAGGAGGACTGTGCTTTCAAGGATATGTGCCATGCGAGAGTATAACTAGGATCCCAAATTACATAGAGCTGAGGGAATGACATTGAGAAACGTAAAAGCTAAGTAACGTCTGACAAACTGGGTCCAACCACTTCTATGATCCAGCGTGAGTTTACCACCATGGCTGTGAGGCTCTTGCTTCTCAGAAACACCCAGCAGAGTTCAAAGGCAGAACCCCGGAGCCAGAGCCTTTCCTGGAATCCATAGCACAGCCTTTGAAAACTCTCTGCCTTTGTTGATAAGATGAAGGACTTTATGAGATCAGGTGTTTTCTTTGCTTGGAGGCAAAGACAAGTTTGGACAGAACCTGTCACTGCTCCTGAATAGGTGTCTGACAGTCACCAGGGCCCTTAGAGAACTGCAAGGATGAAAAAACAGCAAGGGAGAAGTGGGGAAAACCATCTCTGATCCAGTAGCCGGGTGTGGACANAAAAAAAAAAAAAAAAAAAAAAAACAACTACTACCTCCCCAAAGGTTACCAGTCTTATTGATAGTATTAATTTTCACCACTTCAGGAAAAGGATTTGAAGAACAAAACCAAAAAGCTAGTCTGCCGAATTAAGAATCTGTGAAGACCAAGTTAATGAGTATTTAGAGCCAGAGGCAGAGCTGGCACTTGCATGGGCATTGTCTTTTGAATTAGCCCTGCCTGCTTACTTGATTTTTAGAATCTACATTTGAGGAGCGTGGGCAAAAACTTATCACATAAAGAAACGTTCTCAGAAATTTCAGAAGTATCTCTCTCTCTCTCTTTTTTTCTTGACAATTACTGAGGCTTTTTATTCAGTGACATCAAATTAATAGTGAAGGAAAAGGATTGAGGATATAGCTGAGTAAATTCGCCTGCTATTCATGAGGCCCTAGGTGCAAATTCCAGTACATAAATATATAAATTAAAAAAAAAAACCCTGAAAAAAACCAAAGTAGAATACAATAATGAAGACTAAGTAACTTTGCCAAAAGCTTGGTGTATTTTTTTTAAGCTTGGTATATTTTATAATGTCCTGTTTTTTATGATTTAAAAAATATAATAAGGTATTGATATACCATAGGTAGTAACTGAACCACATTAATTAGTGTTTGGTGCTTGGGGTACAGGGGTTAATCACATGGAAGTCTATATTTGCAGAATCCAGTTTATGTTAATAGGACTAGTTGCCCGCCTTATTTTATCAAGTAGGGACAGGCAGTATATGTTTGCTGATGACATAAAGGTATCTGAAACAATATTAGGAAAAACTATACAGGAACAAATTCAAGGAATTATATCCAATACTTAACTCTGCAAAAGGATTTTTATACATATTTGTAGTATCTCATGAGAATGAAAAGAGACTTTTTCCTACCTTTGCACTTGCTGGGAAGATATTCCTTACTAAAAAGACTGCTGACACTGGGGAAGAAGAGAAGAGATAGCAAGTCCAAACAATGGGTAAAAAAAATTCCATTTTGGGGCTGGAGAGATGGCCTAGCAGTTAAGAGCACCAACTGCTCTTGCAGAGGACCCGGGTTCAATCCCCAGCACCCACATGGCGGCTGAGAACCGTCTGTAACTCCAATTCCAGGAGAACTCCAGTTCCAGGGGAATCCGACACCCTCTTCTGACCTCCGCGGCATTGCACGACACAGGTGCACAAACCTACATGCAGACAGTACGTTCATACACATAAATAAATAAAAATAATGGGGCTGGAGAGATGGCCTAGCGGTTAAGAGCACCGACTGCTCTTACAGAGGACCGGGGTTCGATCCCCAGCACCCATATGGCGGCCGAGAGCCGTCTAAAACTCCAATTCCAGGAGAACTCCAGCTCCAGGGGAATCCGAGACCCTCTTCTGACCTCCGCGGCGTTGCACGACACGGGTGCACAGACTTGCATGCAGGCAGTACATTCATACACATACAGAAATAAATAAAATTAATAAAAAAAATAAAAATAAATTTAAAAATTCCATTTCTTTATAGGAGTTGTAGTAATTTATGATCAGGTATACATTATTTTCATATGGTAATATCACCAGCTTGAAGCAGAATTTAACAAGTTACTTATATTAAAACCTTTTTATATTATTTTTACCAAAGCTTTTTGAAGAAAAGGTTCTTATTAAGCATTTAGTGAAATAAGGCATACTCTTTCAAGGTGCAAGTAGCAATCATAGGAACAGTTTTGAGACTTCTACTTTATAAATAATTAATATTTGCATAGTTTTATTCACAGATTCACACACATTGTCTTAAAGAACTACATCTTATTTCCATTATGAATTATGGCTATTCTATATGACTTTCTAAAAATAAGTTAAAAGCAAGATGTGTTAATTGATAAATAATTCCATTTAACTAATAAATTACAAAAATACAACATGGTTAAATATTTTCTGATTAAATTTTACTGTGATTTATGAAAAGGGGGAAAAGCTATTGTTGACATATAGAAGGCATTTAGAAAGTTAAAATTTTTGCTATCAACATATGGAACAAAGGAGGATATGTCTAATATAATTAATGTACCAGCTGTGAAGATGAAAATGAATTTTTGTTGTTGTTGTTGTTTTGTCTTTTTGAGACAGGGCCTCCCTGTAGCCCCAGCTGGCCTTGATGTCACAGACATCTCTGCCGAAATGAAAAGAGTGTGTCACATGACTGGAAATTCAGTATTTTCATTATAAGATGAAACGTAGTATACATTTCTCTTTTTCATGTAGGGGCTGGACCCTGAATTCTGCATTGTTTTCCCTGTTTCCTTAGAAGGTGAGCAGAACTCCCCTTTTGTTTTTCCCCAGGCTGAGGTACTCGAGGCCTTACCTACTGTGGATCCTTAAAGTACTTTATTTTTATTTATTTTTTAAATTTTTTTTTAATTTTATTTATTTTTGTATGTGTATGAGTGTACTGTCTGCATGTAGGTTTGTGTACCCGTGTCATGCAATGCCGCAGAGGTCAGAAGAGGGTCTCGGATTCCCCTGGAACTGGAGTTCTCCTGGAATTGGAGTTACAGACGGTTCTTAGCCGCCATGTGGGTGCTGGGGATCGAACCTGGGTCCTCTGCAAGAGCGGTCGGCGCTCTTAACCGCTAGGCCATCTCTCCAGCCCCAAGAATTTTTATTTATTTATTTTTTTTTTTAATTTTTATTTATTTTTGTATGTGTATGAATGTACTGTCTGCATGCGGGTCTGTGCACCCGTGTCGTGCAATGCCGCGGAGGTCAGAAGAGGGTCTCGGATTCCCCTGGAACTGGAGTTCTCCTGGAATTGGAGTTACAGACGGTTCTTAGCCGCCATGTGGGTGCTGGGGATCGAACCTGGGTCCTCTGCAAGAGCGGTCGGCGCTCTTAACCGCTAGGCCATCTCTCCAGCCCCAAGAATTTTTAAATCTTCCAAAGGAAGATTACTTAAGGCTGTTGGTAAAAGGTGTTCTGATTTGCCCTTAGGTAACATGTTATTTGCTTCTAAATTCTTCACAAAGCAAGTGGCTTTGATCCATCTTCGAGTTGCTCTGCGTTCTTTTTGTAGGCAAGTTTTCATTTTTCTTCTTAAGCTTGGTATTTCCTTTTCCAGTTTAATTATTCTCTTTTTTGCCTCCAGAGGATTCTTAAAGGCATAACTGTGTTCAAGTAGTACTTGCTGGCGACTGCTTGACTTTAAATTAGACGGTCCGCTTGGAGTAAAACTGTCATTTTTCTTCAAAAGATTCCTTGACTTGAGTTTCATTGACTTTATACAGGTACGAAAATCAAAAATAGTTGGAACAGCATCCATTTTAAGTTGTCGAGTTTGTCCTGTGAGGTCAAAACAAGAGGCTTCAAAATGTTTTGAACAGAGGAAAGTGTGTTTTCCTGGCACAAAATGTTTGTGCCTGACCAAACGAACACATTCTTTTCTTCTTTTAGGATCTAAAGAAAACATCTGCTTGGCCGCCTCTACACGGGGTTAACCAGTCTTCAGGTCATCCTTGCCCAGGTGCTGCAATTTTGATTGATTCTGCTGATGGTCATTAGACAACTTGCCTCCATTTCTCCTGCCATTCACCACCATGTTCTTGGAGTCTCCCAACCACTTCATGCCCACAGACAGCCTGACCCAGGTGAAAGGCAAGCTGAATGACAGTATGGTTATATTTCTGGTTTACCTGTAAGCAACTATATTATCATAATGTGAATCCCTCAATGGGCCTTAGAATCCACCCACCAATTATTTTCAGACCCTGTAATTACTGTATATGGGTGGAGAGTATGTATCCATATTTTAGAATAACATGAAATTAACGCAGGAAAATGTGAATTCCTAAGCATAAAAAAAGACTGAGAGAAAGACGCAGGACAGTTATGATAGAGCACATGACCTGGGATGGATTGGGGTGGGGTGGGGGGAAGGGATAGGGGAATATGCCTGAACAGAAATGAAAAATGATGTATGAAATACATAAAACATCAATAAAAATATTAATAAAAAAGAAGTGATTAAATCTTTAATGATTTCATGAGCAGAAAAAATATATTAAAATCCAATCCTCAAATAAAACAAATACATAAAATGGAAAGGGCTCACTTTAATTTATGGGGAAGCTTAATTAGCTACTCATAGATAAATTATTGCTTATAAGAATGAATAGACTTGGGCTGGAGAGATGGCCAAGCAGTTAAGAGCACCAACTGCTCTTGCAGAGGACCCGGGTTCGAGCCCCAGCACCCACATGGCGGCTGAGAACCATCTGTAACTCCAATTCCAGGAGAACTCCAGTACCAGAGGAATCCGACACCCTCTTCTGACCTCTGCGGCATTGCATGACACGGGTGCACAAACCTACACGCAGAAAGTACATTCATACACATACAAAAATAAATAAAATAAAAAAAAGAATGAATAGACTTATGAAAGGCTCTAACATTTAGAAAAAAATTAGCAACTTGCTAAATAAATATCATTTTCTGGTCTTAGGGATAAAAGTTTCATTTTTGTATGATCGAAATTTCTTTTAGCATCATTTAGTTTTAATTTTATTTTCCATATATTATATAGCTATATCATATATGATCTTTTTTAGCCAATTTTGACTAAACCTTTGAAGTATGTTCATTTTATTTTTTTTTTTTTTTTTTTTTTTTTTTTTTTTTGAAGTATGTTCATTTTAAAAATACTTTGAAACAACCAATTTTTTTAGGCAGCAGCTATATCATTAACTTAGATGTATTTCCTCTTCTTCCGTTCAACTAGAACACCCCATTGAAAGAACAAAACCAGTTCCTTCTCAGATAAGCACTGTTTTCTAGACTAATGGCCTCGCAGGCCTAGAAGGCACTGGAAGCCATTTGATCCACATGCCTAAGCCACATGTATTGTCTCCTGCTCAATCTCTGCTAACTAAACTCAGGTGCTCTTTCTAGAAAAAGAGAGGCTAGCACCATTAACATATTCTGGGAGTCCCTATTCCCATATGATAAGTCAATATATTTCCTATGTCAGACTTAGGAGGTCATACCAGACCTCTATTGATTTTGAGGCATTATTTTACTGGGTTATAAAGGGGATCTAGAATTTCCCCAGCCACGTACCTTGAATAGCATCCAGCTGCCAAATAAACAGTAGTATTTTGAGCTGATGACACCTAGGTACAGTCATGTGAATTTAAAGTGGCCCAGGGCTGAGTCTTGGGAAAGCACAGATCCCAGTTGAGACCCAGATAGTAAATCTTCAGGTGCTAGGCAAGCCACTGCCAGTGGGCAGCACAGCAGTGGGAACAGGATAGGCCCACCTGTACCCTGGATTAAATCTCTGATAAGCAAACAGGGTCACTGAGAAATAATAAAGACGGCACGCTTCTGACATCTCCTTGGTCCCAGATCAAAGCCCAGGGAGCTTACCTTTTAGCCAGCAGTTTATTTTTCTGGCCAACTAGTCTAAACCAGTTCAGATAAGACTGAGGCCAGACATGAACTCCTCTTCATTCGAAGCCATAAGCCTATCAGCCTTTTCTTCTTTAAGTTGACTAATCTAAAATTAGGGGACAAGAAACCACTAAAACCCTTAAAACCCAGGTCCTTCCTGGGAATGTTGGATTCTTGATTTCCGGGGCCCTTCTCTACTTGAGAGCTTTATTTCTCTGTGTGAGTGTGTGTATGGATGTGGGATTCTTCCCTCTTTCTAAATAAAATCTCTGCTATGAGATTTGTTTCCTGCCTTGAAATTCTTTAATTGGCAGAGAAAACTGAACTCATCCTGACTCATAGACTAATGAACACTGATGGCATAATTGTGGTCCTGGGTTGGGAGGCTGGAGATGCAAGCACCACTAGGTCTTAATGTATGCACTTTCTAGCCAGTGACTCCAGGCTTGTTTTTCTCTAGCACAGATAAAATATTATTTACTTGCTCAAGACTCAACTGCTTCACACATGTCTGCTTTTATTTCTGCCCCATTCTGTAGGAAGCTTTCTTTGTCATGAGCAGGTACCACGCAGCCCTGCTAAGGGAAGGAGAGCACAGTACCCACCTGTGGCCACTGTGGGGAACTGGCCTCTCAGCGCAGAGACCAGCCGGCTACTTCCGTAGCCTGGCCTGAGAGGTCCCTCCAACTCAGGCCCTTGGCCTGGGACAACGAGACACATTTCCCACTCTTGGCCATGATTTCCCACCTGCCCAGAGACTGCTGAACCCTGGACAGGAATTTCAGGCTGATGGCTGATGGCCTATCTTCAGACTATATCCACTCACAACTCACTTCATCATACCAGCTATCCAGGTTGGTGGTCCAAGAACCTCTTTCCAACCCACTGGCCACCTGAATGAAATGCAGGCCTGCTTTGGCCTGTATACACACAAAAAATAAAAAATGATGGCCGGGAATTCTGTAATTATGGTAATGGAGAATTCAATTTATTGCCCACTACAGCCTGCTTTTATAAGCCAAATGACATCAGTTCCCAGAGCCAATCACAGGCCCCCCAATTCCGCACCACTGCACACTGCCGCCCCTCCCAGCACCATGCACTTGGGCCATGTTGTCTGCTCCTCCTTGGGGTGGGGTCAGAGAAATCCCCTGACTCCATCCATGTGGTACCCTGAGGGGTGCTAGCTGAGAACTAGCCCCCAATTCAAACTGGATCTTCCTACACCATTCTGCCCTAGGTATCCTTACTTGTTGATGTGACATGGATAGGTTAAGTAAAAGGAACAGGCCGATACCATTTCTTTATGAGTTCTTTTAGATGTTTCTCAGATTTTGTGTGTTCAGTATTCTTTAGCTTACAGGCACTTAAATCCAAGTTTCAAGTGGTAATTACACTGTGGCTGTCCTAATCCAGACATCTTGACTGAGCCCTTTTTAAATGGACAACTCATCCTGAGTTCTCTCGTGCTTGCTTCCTATCTAAATTGAGAAATGTAACATGGACTGGCAGATTATAAATTTAGAAAAAAAGATCAAATAAAACAATTAAGGAAAATATAAGGGTCAACTTACAAGGGAGGTGAGACCTTTCTTGATTCATATAAACATAGAGTTCTCTGACTTCCTTGACACATGAGGTTCAACATTTACTCCAAAGTTTTTACTGGATAATGGGTCCTACATAGGCAGAGTGAGACTAAGCAGGTAAATTGAAAAAAACACTCGAGGTTATAAGGGGTGGGAATGGCATGCTGGGAAAGATACCAGAGACCAGCTGGTAGGCTCTGCCTTCATAGTCAATGGGGAAAGACAACATGGATTTCAGGGTCTGGCTAGTAAGTGTTGCTAGTCCAATAGAGTCCACATTTCCTCATGGTCACTCATAGAAGAGGAGAAACCAGGGGATTATTGGGGGATACCTTGATGAAAGAGAGTGTTCATTTGACTTACAGACCTTGAACAAATGTCTGATATTTTTCTATATTCGAGTCTCACTTAAACATAAGCTGGAGGTTGGAAAAGTGGTCTTTCTAGTTGGTGCCTCAAAGAGTTCTCCCTCAAAACCCCTGTCCTAGGCCAGGCTGGTCCCCTGGACTCTAGCAGGAAGAAGAACAAAGCAACCCAAGAGTAAATGTATTGTTTCCTTGAGAATGGACAAGTGGTAAACTATTTCCAATACCACTTACTATTATTTATCATAAGATACAAAGATTTCAGCAATCACCACAGATATTGGGAAGCTCATCTATGGAGAGGACTCTCTGCCTAAACATCCTCAGCTGATAGCTGTAGCATCACAGTTTTTTTGTGGTTAAATTGACTTGTTCATTTATCTTTATGTGTCTGAAGTCTTTGCTAGCATGTATGTACTAGCATCACAATCCTAACAGGTCTCCTTTACTTGATTTCTGCTGAATGCTGCGAACATCAATTTGAGGATACTTTGCCATTTATCTGCTGTTTCTTTTTGCTACTTACATTCATTCAATACCAAATGCATGTCTATGGTAGATCATTCTCTGGAGTGTAAAAAGTGCAAAAGGATTTTTTACTGTCTTGTATTTCCTATGGGAACTTACAAAGCCTCGTGTAGTTTAAGTGTACATATATGGAGAATCCTAATGTATGTAGTTTGTATTCAACTTTAATAAGTTGGTAAGTTTGTGAATATTACTATCCCTCATGGCATTAAGAAATGGAATAAAATAAAAGAGAACTAGTAGGTAGGAGAAAGAAAATTTAGAATGGCATAAGAATGGAAATATTTTTAGTAAAGAATTTATACATAATAAGATTAGAATGTCTGGATGTTTGTTCCAGAATAAAAAAGTGAGCTGAGCCGGGCATGGTGGCGCACGACTTTAATCCTAGCACTTGGGAGGCAGAGGCAGGTGGATCTTTGTGAGTTCAAGGCCAGCCTCATCTACAGAGTGAGTTCCACGACACCTGGGGCTACAGGGAGAACATGTCTCGAAAAGACCAAAAAAAAAAAAAAAGTGAGCTGAAAAGCTTAAGAAAGACACAAAACTCTGATTAAATTATATAAGACATTTAAAAGGTAAGGCTTAGGGATAACCTATATATGATATTAATATTTCCAATGTCTAAGTTTAAGACTTTGATATAAAACCTCTACATGAAACAATGGAGTTTTCTAAGTTATTTCTCTGCTCTTAATAACACAAGTACCCCTAGCACTCAGGAGGCAGAGGCAGGCAGATCTTTGTGAGTTCAAGGCCAGCCTGGTCTACAGAGTGAGTTCCAGGACAGCTGGGGCTACAGGGAGACCCTGTCTCGAAAACACCAAAATAAATAAATAAATAAATAAAGAGTGAGTTCCAGGACAGCTGGGGCTACAGGGAGACCCTGTCTCGAAAACACCAAAATAAATAAATAAATAAATAAATAAATAAATAAATAAATAAATAAAATAAAAGAACAAAAGTATGAATATACTCAAGTTAAAAGTGTTATGTTATAAAGGTGTGAACCCCTCAAATAAAAAGGCACATGAGACTTAAGTCACTCCGGGAACATAGTTTACTTCCATTGGAACTGCCTGTGGGCACGTGGTGGAATAGCAACAGGAGCAAGATGGCGACTGGAGCCCACCCATTTATAGCCATGGGGCGGGACCTCAGGTACAGGGGAAGAGGTCAGAAGATTGACAGCCTCTGGAGGAAGTGGACATCTGTGTGTCCCTTGGAATTCTGGGAAGCCCAGACCTAACAAAGAGGGTTTGGTTCTTTCCATGGTTTTATTTATTATACAATATTTAAAAGTACAAGACCGGTGTAACTTACTTTCTGAGTATTCAATAGCCATACGTGGAGGCCTATGCTAATGTGGCCAGAGGGCCTAAGAGGGATGATATTATGATCTTCATCTTCCAAGTTCAACTAGGTCCCAGGGAGCTACAGGGCATATTTCAGTGTGTCCTGTAGCTCTGGTGAGTCGCTGTCTACTTCACATAGGCCATGGAGTCTCCACTGAGTGAATTCTAATCTTTGTATATATGCAAACTGGAGAGCTGACACAGAGCAATTGATCCTCCATGCTACCGAGAGAACCACAGTTAGTGAAGGCCTTTGACTCATTCTCTATAGATAAAGAAATTGGTGAAAAGAAAGAAAGGCTGCAGGAGTCAAGAGCTCTCCTAGGCCCAAGAAAACACTGAGGACCAGACCCTTGACTGGCTTTGGAAATAAAAAATAAAGTTAATTTTGGCTACATTCATGGTCTTGACTACCCGATGTATAGCCAATAATTAAAATGATAGGTATATTTCTCTACCCAATGTATAGCCAATAATTAAAATGATAGGCATATTTCTCTACTCAATGTATAGTCAATAATTAAAATGATAGGCATATTTCTCTGCCCAATGTATAGCCAATAATTAAAATGATAGGCATATTTCTCTAATAGTCCAAAGGACTGCATCCCTCAAACATTAGGTTTAAATCCATATGTGATGTTTTTAAGCCACTATTTGTTATTAATAATTTTCTTTTTTCTCTACTTTTATAGAATTTTTATGCATTTTACACATCTTAATCATATTTACACCTCTTCCCTATCTTCATCACCCCCCCCCAGGTCTCTACTAGATTTTATGCATTCTGTTGTATAAGTTAAGCCTACTGAGTCAAGTTTGTATCCCCAGATGCCCCTGGTATGAGTTCATCCACTGGAGTCTGGGCAACCTATCTAATATTATTTATTTATTTATTTATTTTTAATTTTATTTATTTCCGTATGTGTATGAATGTACTGTCTGCATGCAGGTCTGTGCACCCGTGTCGTGCAATGCCGCGGAGGTCAGAAGAGGGTGTCGGATTCCCCTGGAACTGGAGTTCTCCTGGAATTGGAGTTTCAGACGGTTTTTGGCCGCCATGTGGGTGCTGGGGATCGATCCTGGGTCCTCTGCAAGAGCGGTCGGCACTCTTAACCGCTAGGGCATCTCTCCAGCCCCCCTAATATTATTTAAAGAAGATCACCTTTCCCTCATTCAGCAGCGATCAGTTGCAAATAGTTCCTCAGCTAAGGTTGGGGCTTCTTACCCATTTCCCACTTCTATGCTGGATTTTTGTCTGTTTTGAGTTTGCATGGGACTTGTGCATGCTGTCACCATTGTTGTAAGTTCATATGAGCAAATTCCCAGCCTCCTGGAAAACTGTTTCCTTGTGGTCATCCACTGCCCCTAGCTCTTACAATCTTTTGCAGCCCCTATTGGGAATGGTTCCTGAGCCTTGGGTGGTTGAGGTTTAATATAGGAGTACTATCTAGGGACATGAATTCTGTAGTCTCTTATTCTCTACATTTTGGCCATTTGTGGCTTCCCGTGTTAATCACCATCCACTGTATGAATAAGCTTTGCAGGTGAGAGTTTGAGAGATGCAGTAATAGTCTCTCTTCCCCTTGTTCTGCTATGTTCCATGAGACTTAGGTATGGGGGTTTCATTGTAGATGTGTGACTTAGGGCTGGGCATCTCACAGACACTTATTTTTTCTTTACTTCCCTGGGGTTAGTTATTTTAATTTTAGGTGTACTGCTTCTAAGATGTCACATATCAAATGTTATTTCACATACAGAGGACAACACAAAAAACAAACTGGATCTTGATCACTAACAGATGAATATGATTCAGGAAATTCGTCCTTATTGGCTTTGATAATCATTTCTCTCTCCCAAAGATCTGCTTTCCTGACATCTTAGCTTCATTGTTATTAGGATTAAATCTAGCAATGTGGGACATGAAATTATACTAGCCACAAATAAGAATATGATGTATGGCTAGTAAAGATATTATAAGCTAAAGTTCCTCTCCCGAGCCTCCTGTGTTAGAACTTCAACAAGCTGCACCTGTATTGCTAGAACTTCAAAGACTGACATTAGTGAGTGTGGAAAGTTAGAATGTTACAGATCCAAAGCCAAAAACTATCTTGTGTTATCTTAGCCTTTTTAGTTGACAAGCTATTGCCTACTTAACGTGTGTAGTATAACATTCTTGTGTCAGGAGCTCCAGAACTACTTACTGAGATTAACTAGAAGAATACTCATAATGACCTCATTAAACCATATCTTTACCCTCTCCAACAACTTCCCCTAACCTACCTTAAATGTAAAAATATAGCCTGAAGAGTTCCTGTTCTGTTAATAGTTCTTCAATTTTACCTTACCACTTCTTCAGTTAAATTAAAAATTAATTTGAAAACTCTCTTTTTGTTTTTTGTCTGCCCCAGCTGGCCTGGAACTCACTCTGTAGACTAGGCTGGCCTTGAACTCACAGAGATTCACGTGCCTCTGCCTCCAGAGTGCTAGGATTAAAGGCATGCACCACCACACCTGGCACTAAAGATGGCTCTTAGCCGCCATGTGGGTCCTGGGAATTGAACCTGGGTCCTCTGCAAGAGGAGTTGGTACTCTTAACCACTGAGCCATCTCCAGCCCCCTGAAAATTCTCTTTCTTGACTCCCTGACTTATACCCGTGGTTTAAATAATTATTTTAGTTCTTATATCTATAGGCTATTGATATGGATATAAGTCTATCTACCTATCTATCTATTATCTATCTATCTATCTATCTATCTATCTATCTATCTATCTATCATCTATCTCTGTTGTTTCCCTACTGACTCAATTTAGCTAGACTACTGTTCAGCATGCTATATCAACATATATGAGTGTTGTCCTCCTGATAGATAAATCTGGATACCAGCCTTTGACCCAAAGACCGACATCTAACTACCCACTATCTTAACTCTGCTATAATCCCAACTCAGCTCATGAAGCTAGAAACTCAAATTTGGTATCAGTTATCCTTTAGGAGTCCTCCACCTTTCTTTCCCTATAAAATCATTCCTATATTTCTTCTCCTATATAAACAAAAAAGCTGGAAACATTAGATCACATTAGCTGCCTCTCTTTCAGAATCAGGCCATAGAAGCCGTGGCTCTGGACTCTGCCTCCAATAGCCCTAGTTACTATTTCCTATGGATGTGGCAGAGCATTTTAAACAAATGTTCTTCCTTATCTTTGCCATTATGAGCAAACACCTCTGATGCCTTTGAAATATGGGCAGACTCTCTCTTCTCTGGAGAAAAAGTTATTAATTAAGAAATCCCTCAGATCTCTGTCTCTCTATGTCTGCCTCTCTCTGTGTGTCTCTCTCTATCCTTTAGGTCCTCCTGCCATGTTGTCTAAGGCGGCTATGTTTCTTACTTTCATTTTAAGCTCTCTCTCTCCTAATGTTTTCATCATGCCTAGTGCTCTTCCACTTCAAGACCTAATCATGGTCCCCATGGTCTGGAGGATCTCTCTCCTAATAAAGTTCTCAGCTTCTTCTTTTGCAACCAATCTCACATGCACCTCATTGTTTGTTGTAATCACTTGTAAACATGTAATAGATCAGAAAGTAAATCTACTCTGGTAATGAAAAACCAAAGTATTAAACACCCTTCAAAAGATATTTTCAGGGCTGGAGAGATGGCTCAGCGGTTAAGAGCACCAGCTGCTCTTGCAGAGGACCTGGGTTCAAGTCCCAGCACCCACATGGTGGCTAAAAACCGTCTTTAACTGCAGTTCCAGGGGAATCTGACTCCCTCTTCTGACCTCCCTGGCATTGCACAACACAGGTGCACCAACCTATATGCAGACAGTACATTCATACACATAAAAAATAATAAATAAAAAATTAAAAAAAGATATTTTCATCTAGTTGTCAGAACAGGAAAATTAAAACAGCTTAGGGGTGAGAGACTGTGGCTTCCCTGCCAGTGCCTGGAAACTTATAAGCTGTCAAGTGGCAGAGCTGTGAGGCTCAAAACCAGCTCTGGTGAAACAACACTATTGGAAGCCCATCTCTGCTGATGCTTATGGAACTGGCAAAGGACTCGAGCTGAGAACAGATTCTAAAAAGCTAGCACATTGGTATCTGTAAACCTCCTTCTGCAGAACAGATGTCTTGGGGGAGGGATTATTTTTTTCTGTCTTGAGCCAGAATATATGGAAAGAGTTTGAAATCCAATTTTGTTAAGGATGCATCAGGATGAGGTGGAGAGAATATTCACAGAGACATTATTGTAAAGAAGGGGGCCCACGGGGTGAACAACTGTGCAAGTTAGCTCAAGGCTGAGGAGCTTAACAGAATGTGAGATTTTCAGTGTCAAACTGGAATACTTTAGGCATATCCAGATGTGCATTCAATTATAAAAAATGACTTAAAGTGGACCACATCGGGGTTCTGGGCATGTTGGGGTTTGTATAAAAGTTTCCAGTGAGGAGAATTTTACAGGATCATGCTCGGCCTGAATGAAAATGCCCAAAGAAGCTTGGCAATTTGCTTCTAAAAATTCAAGTATAAATACAGAGAGAGTTGATATTCTAGCTGTCTTCAGCCCTGCAATGGACTTAGTACAGTGAAAGTGCCCACTGCTTGCTGCTTATCGCTGTTCTTGAGGACTCAGTTCGCCCTGAATGCACCCAAAAAGGTGTGTCTCAGAAAGACCTGAGGCTACCCAAATCACCACACTACACAACCAAATAAAGTGCACAAAAGACCCTTTAACTGGAATGGCAACTTCAGACGGTCTCATCATCTATAGCAATTTCATGCTTCTGTCAAGAGACACTGGCCCCTTTTCCCAACTCATTGGCCAGAACTATTAATGTGGCCCCCGTTAGACCATAAGAAGAAACAAAGGGAAGTGTTCCTGGTTCCCAGAGTAGTGGAGCAGGAACTAGTTGGTGAACAGCACCAGCCAGAATCATAAGAAGCCAAGAAAATGTAGGATAAGAACAAAACCCAAAGCAAACAAATATACAAACAAGAATAAAATTAGGGCTGGGGATGTTCTTCAGTGGTAAACACTTGTCTAACATGCACAAAGTCTTGAGTTCCATGGCCAACCCTAAAAATGAAAATGCAGGCTCTGGATCCCACTTCTACTGGAGTCTCTGATTCAGAGGATCTGTGTGAAACCTGGAACTCAGTGTAGACTTGGAATACCAGGATGTTGCAACAGACAGTGTAGAGCCTTTATCGCTGAGGCTGTCGTATATAAAACCACACAGCTACTTGACACAAGGTTCGAAATTCTCTTGGGTCTTTTCTCTTGATCCAGGGTCCTTTCACTGGGCTATAATGTTTCCTCAAATGAGTTTCCATGTAGCATTTTTTTTTTTTCTTCAGGTAAAGGACTGAATCTTTAATGAGAAAATAGTGTCTGGGCAATGGCCAATGCTGAGCTTGGCACCTCTTCACATGTCAAATGGGTAGAGTTTACCAGTGTTACTCAGGCCTCAATTTTTCCAGAGGCTGAAGGACAGTGGGTGAGTAGAAAGAAACCAGGCAATGGTAATTTGTAAGATCCACTTCCGGTGTATCCTTCCATCTGAAACTGTTCCATGTTCCTGACTCAGTTCTTTCCTGGCTGGGTTTTCTGGTCAAGTGGGCCCTTTATTTTCTGCCCCTCAAAATGTCCAGTAGGAGTCTGTAAATGTTCAAGAGCCTGTTAAGGAAAGGCTCTTGGTGTGTTCCTCTAAATACATCCATTCAGACTTCTGCCTCCCAAGGCTCAGGGACCATTGGGGCAGAGGGGACAGAAAGACTGTAAGAGCCAGAGGTGGTGGAGGACCACTAGGAAACACAGTCTTCTGGACAGCTGGTCAGCTACTTATATGAGCTCACAGCAATGGTGACAGCGTGCACACGTCCCTATGAGCTCACAGCAATGGTGGCAGCGTGCACACGTCCCTATGAGCTCACAGCCATGGAGGCAGTGTGCACACGTCCCTATGAGCTCACAGCCATGGTGGCAGCGTGCACACGTCCCTATGAGCTCACAGCAATGTTGGCAGCGTGCACACGTCCCTATGAGCTCACAGCCATGGTGGCAGCATGCACACGTCCCTATGAGCTCACAGCCATGGTGGCAGCGTGCACTCGTCCCTATGAGCTCACAGCAATGTTGGCAGCGTGCACACGTCCCTATGAGCTCATAGCAGTGGTGGCAGCGTGTACACGTCCCTATGAACTCACAGCAATGGTGGCAGCGTGCACACATCCCTATGAGCTCACAGCCATGGTGGCAGCATGCACACGTCCCTATGAGCTCACAGCCATGGAGGCAGTGTTCACACGTCCCTATGAGCTGACAGCAATGGTGGCAGCGTGCACATGTCTCTATGAGCTCACAGCAATGGTGGCAGCATGCACAGGTCCCTATGAGCTCACAGCAATGGAGGCAGCGTGCACACGTCCCTATGAGCTCAAACCTCAGCAAGCCTCAGCACACAGATGAGGAAGAGGGTCAGAAGCTCTAATTCCAAATTGTTCCATCAGAGGCTGCTGGGAGGGGCAGAAACAGTCTCTTTCTTTTTTTTTTCACATTTTTTTTTGATGCTTTGTGTATTTCATACATCATTTTCCAATTCAGTTCAGGCATATATCCCCTTCCCTTCCCCCCACCCCACCCCTAGCCATCCCAGATCATGCACTCTGCCACAAGTTTTCTGCATCCCCCTCTGCACTTTTGTTCTGTCCCGTCTTCACTCCTTTTTAACAACAAGTGACAATCTGTGAGTACAAGCATCCTTCATGCAAAACCAATTTGCAACAGTCTCTTTCAAGCAGGAGACTCTTGGTAGATTAACACGCTCTAGGGGATGGACTCACAGTGAAGGACTTTGGGGACACAAATTAGACTCTACAGAATCTCTCTCTCTCTCTCTCTCTCTCTCTCTCTCTCTCTCTCTCTCTCTCTCTCTCTCCTCTCTCTTTCTCTTGATGCTTTCTGCATTTTACCATACTGCCCAGCTCACCTCTGAATCCTCACAGTACTGCTAACGTCACCCTAGTTTTGGCCAATGGTCCTCTTATTAAAGCACCATGAATTTTTGCTAACTCCAATGTTGTTTTCTCAGCCCAAACCACTGTTACCTCTTTGCTGAAATTTCTTTCCTTTTTTTTTTTTTATTGATGCTTTGTGCATTTCGTACATCATTTTCCAATTCAGATCAGGTGTTTTTCCCTTTCCCTCCCCCCCTCCCCCACCCCATCCCAGATCATGTATTCTGCCATAACTGTCCTGCATCTTTCACTGTTTTTTTT
>VZQC01010238.1:2880054-2976267 GCA_009823505.1 Rhizomys pruinosus | reverse complement strand
AAAAAAAAAAAAAAAAAAAAACCCCACAAAGAAACAAGAAACAAACAAACAAACAAACAAACAAACCTATGCTTTAGAGATGATCTTTGTCCTTCCTCGCTAATGAGTGAGAGAAAGGACAGTGGGGGTGGGGGTGGGGGTGGGGGTGGAGGAGAAGTTCTGGGATCCAGGCAGGCTGCTGAAGAGACTGCTAGATGACCTCAGTGGTCCACCCTATGACTATTCTTAGCATCCCATCACAGGTGGGAGTGGACAGCCATTTATTTATTTGCTTTTACAATCTTGCCACTAGTAGTCTTCTTTGTTGTTTTCTGAACTGGGCAGTGTGCCTAAGGCCATGTAACCCTAAGTGATAGAGCTGGCATGGAACATCTGTCTCAGTGAGAATGAAGGCCATCCTATTCATTTCTATCCCTCTCTAGAGAAGAGGACAAAGGCAGATAGAATCTGACCACTCAATCATAAAGGCTGATCTTTCTGCTGTAATTTCCATAACCAAATTCCATAAGGCTCTGATTATACTACCTAGTGATAGGAACTGAACTTCAATATTGGTGACCCTTCTCAAAAACAGTGTTTGACAAAGAAATACTGGGCATAAACTTTCAGAAACTAATTAAGGTTCCCAGACAAGAACTTCTCAGATTTAGGTTCAAATGCTGAAGGAATATGCAAAACGAGAGAGAGGAGGTAAAGTCAACCCCCAATTCCCTCCATCCCTTTATTTCTTACATCATATCATAGTAGAGTCACAGAATCAGAACTTTAGGAATCTTCTCAGAGATATGCTCCCCTATCCTCTTGTTTTCTAAGAGAGTGAAACCAAGGGGTTAAGCAAGCTTCCTGAAGGATTTGGCACCTTTGGGTCACTGACATGTAAGATATAACCCAGTCAATTTTAATAACTCTGTTGACACTTTGATTGTCCCAGCTTTGGGCCAAGGAAACTGAAATATAGAGAGATTCGATGACCTGCCCACTGAAGGCAGAACTAAGACTCGCCCTGGCCATTTGGCTCAGTGCTTCCTTCTGGATCCTCCGAGAGCTAGTGAGATGGCCCTGGTAGCTGTAGAGGGGTTGTGGATTGGTTTGTGTTTCCCCATCAATTAAAGAACTACAAGGCAGGAAAAAGTCTTGGACAATTCAGAGGGTAAGTAAATAGATTTTTATTGCAAGACACAGAATCACAAATCTATACCCACACTCATAGAAAAGCTCTCCACTAGTGGAGAGGGGATTGGAAATGGAAAATCCAAAGCCCCATGGGGAAGGCCTAGGTTTCTAATGGTTTTCACCCCCTAATTTTGGATTGGTCAAATTAAAGAAAGAAGAGAGAACCCATGAGTCACAGCTTCAAGCTGAGATATGTCCACAGCTATATGACTCTTCGCAGGGCAGTGGAAGGGGTCTCATTGGAGTTAAAAATAAGGCTTTCCAGATGGCTCAGTGGTTACAAGCACTGGCTGCTCTCGCAGAAGACCCAGGCTCAATTTCCAGCTCTCACACGGTAGCTAACAACTGTCTGTACGTGGTTCCAGTTCCAGAGAATCCAACACCCTCTTCTGACAGCCTCTATAGGGATTGCATGTCAGGGATGCACTTACATACATGCCTTACCCTCATACGCATACAATAAAAATAATAGTAAGGTATATAAAAAATAAGGCCTTCCTACCAGAGACCAGGAAGAAGTGGGCAGCGTGCCATCTTTATTTCTCCTCAGTGACCCTATTGTTTAATAGAGATTTTGTTCTTCACACTAGGACATTCTACATAGGGCGGGTGATCGGGATCTTGTTCTCTTGCCATGTATGTGCTGATGAGACTCTTAAGAGACTTTCCATTCTGACCACAGAGACTTCAGGTTTAGCCTGTTGGCATTTCTTCACAGAGACCTCGAGCACAATCTTGAAGAGATATGGAAGATGTAAACAAATTTTATCACATACTCTCTCCAACAATATAACATCTTTAAACATTAATTTGTATTTATATGTTTTAAATGTCTTTCATCAAAAAAATTCTTTAATTATCCTGAAATTAACACAATTTTATATTTTATGTTAGAAAGGGTGGTTTTATAATATATAAATACTTAAAATGTACTTAAGTTTTTTGTAATCTTCAGGTTTAGTCTGTGCGTTTCTTCAGTGTTGAGTTCTCTTTTGAACTCAGAGGCCTTGATCCTCGCTTCTCTGAAATCTCTGCAGATTGTTCTTTACTGAAAGGAACAAGGAGATTAAACCCCCAGTTAAGGATCGGCTGCACCAACAGTGATTCAATCTGTCCAGATCCCACGTGACCTGTCTCTGAGGAAATGTCTGAGGCTTTGTGTCTTTCTTCCCCCACCAGCTGTAATTGTTTTTCAGAAGATAAAATTGCTTTGTGGATTTGTCCTGTCCTGCTGGGATGAAATAATGAAAGGAGACAGTTTCAGCTTTCCCAGCTGCTTTGAATCTTCTGTCTGGATCAGAAAGCTCTAGTGCTGCCTGTGTTTTCCAAGTCAGAAGCTTGCTAACTGGTCAGCTGTTACCCATGGCAGTTAGTCAATTAAACCTTTTTGTTTATGTGCACCCAGCACCAAGCATTTAGTAAGTGCTCACTGTGTGCCTGGCAGATATGATCTGAGAGGACAGAACGGTACAGGGGCTCACTGGGCCACCAATGAAGTCTTTGTGGCACTCACAGGCAACCCCCGCTCTCCCTGGACATCATCTCACAGGCCCGGTTGGTCTTTTCTACCCACAAGGCACCTGTACTCCAGCTACACCAAATCGAAGTTATTCTTGAAAGATGGTGTTTATTTTCTCTAGTGTCTCCCTTTGGAGTGTCTTCTTTTATTTGGAACACACCACTCTTCCTTTTAAATCAAGCTCAAAAGCACAGGTAAAGGAAAAGTTTTCCTGGAAAAACCCTGCACCTTTCCTTGAATCTGCAAGGCTGATTAGCTGACTAGAACCTCATTGATCTTGGAGAAGTTGAAATGTTGCATGTCTGGAGCTTGATTACAATTTATCTTGAGCTATCGGTTGTCTCATTAATAGCCATTCTTTGCCCATATCTGGGTCTGATTTAAGACCCTTGTTACTATCAGGTAAACCCTTTTGGAATGTATCAACAGACCTTTAGCTTCTATAGCCTAAAAGCTAAGAATGCCTTCAGATAGGACCTGAGGTACCCAGCAGAGATTTTCCTGCTTATTATAACCCACCTGGGTTCTGTTCCCATCAATGTATTTGAAAGGTGTCTTGGTTTATAAAATTCTTCCTGAAATTCTTACCATGTTGGAACATGGTATTTGGCATAACCTGATTATGTATTCCCTGGCTACTGTCATATTTATATTTGGCTCTAGAAAAAAGAATCTGGTATCTCCTTTGAGGTGAGAGTGTTTTTGCACCCACATATATAATAACTCACACTTACTGACTGCATGTACCAGGGTCCTTCTAACCCCTACTTGCACTAATTTAGTGGGTCTCAAAGTGGAGTACTCAGTATACCAGCACCAGTATTATTTGGGGAGCTTTTTAGAAAAACCAGATTCTGGGTCCACTGAACCAGAATCTCAGGGTTGGGGGAGTAATCTACATCTCAACAAGTCCTTCAGGCTGGTTTGATGCACACGGAGATTTGAGAACCACCCTTTAAACATGATCCCTACAAACAGTCCTGCCAGGCAGATATTGATCTCTTCATTTTACAGATTAATCCTCCCAGGCACAGGAAGCTTAGGTTATGGACCCAAGGTCATTCGCCTGCTGTCCCCTGTGTTCTTTTCTTAGAATTTTATTTTCTCCCTGAAGCAATTAGACTGTTCTCTAAATAACTGTTTGTGATGCTGTCCATTGCACTGTATCCATTTTCCATTTTCACACATTATATGGTGAATCACTATAAGTCTCTGGTCTGCCTGAGAGCAGTGAGATCTTCCTGGTCAAAGATGCTGAGGTAATTTTCTTCAATTCCATGTCTGGCATGAGATAGGTGCCGATGAAATTTGCTTGTACTGAATGAAGCAACCACAAGATTTTTTTTTTTTTTTTTGGTGTTTTTGAGACAGGGTCTCCCTTTAGTTCCAGCTGGCCTGGAGCTTGCCATGTAGACCAGGCTGGCGTTGAACTCACAGAGATCTGCCTGCCTCCTTAATTCCGAGTGCTGGGATTAAAGGCATGCGCCACCACACCCAGATTGCAACCACAAGATTTATAAACACTATGCTACAATAAAATCATTTTGAAACTGACTTCATTATTCTCTAAAAAAATTAAGGTCTGTAGGTTCACCATTTATCAACTTCCAGTAGTTTTTGTTAAGAAATTTGGCTTGGATTCTGCTTTCATTGTACACGGAGTTAGATTGGACCACTATATATAATTAATTTCATGTCTCTTGACTCTACTGGGTCTATATTATATGTAAAGTGCTATTAAAACTGAGGTCCAGATTTAATTGGTTTTTATGAAAATTGATTAACATTGCAGCAAATTCCTCTGGGTTTGTTTTGGCTTTGTTTTTCACATAGGAAAACATGCTCCTTTGATCACCTTGCTTTCAGATTCCATTTGTATGATTTCTCAAAACCTGAAGATCCTGGTATGTAGTATATTTTTTCCCCTCTGAATAGAAACATGTGTCAGGAAGTGGAAGACCACTATCGACAGGGAGAAAAAGTCAGTAATCCTGGCTCACTGGAGCATTTCAGGAAATTAGAAGGGGGACAAGTTGGCCCTGGTGTACTGGCCAATGTTCTTGAACTTCTGCTGTTTAACACTGTACCATTTAAAACAATAATCCTGCCCTCTATTTACCACCCTCAGATTTTTGAGACAGGCTCTTCCTGTAGCCCCAACTGGCCTAGAACTCACTATGAAGAGTAGGCTGGCCTCGATCTCACAGAGATCCACCTGCTGTCAGGCATGGCCACCACACCCAGCTCACACTTTTTTTCTTCTTATTATTTTTATTTATTTATTTATTTTTGGTCTTTTTGAGACAGGGTCTCCCTATAGCCCCAGCTGTCCTGGAACTCACTCTGTAGAACAGGCTGGCCTTGAACTCACAAAGATCCGNTATATATATATTATACAAGATTATGTTACAAATCAAATCTAGACCTGTGTCCTCCTCCTTACCTCCCCACCCCACCAGAGCTCATGCATTCTGCCAAACATGTTTTTCATCTTTTTCTCATTCTTTCTCAAAATTCTCTATGTAGAAGTTCACTGTTTCAAGCAGAAGTTCACCATTTCAGTCAGTTCTTTGACACAGACTTTTTTTCTGTTGTTGTTCTTTCCAATATGCATCACTCCCAACTGCTTGAACAAAAGCTCAAGAAACCCCGCACAAGAAATACTTACAACTAGGTAATTGGCACTAGTATCCACAGATGAGGGATACCATTCACCATTTGTTTTTATGGGACTGTGTTACTTCACTTAACATAATATCTTCTAGTTCCATCCATTTACCTGCAAAGTTCATGATGTCATCTTTCCTTACTGCTTCATAGAACTCCATTGTGTAGATGGACCACATTTTCTCTATCTACTCGTCAGCTGAGGGGCACTTGGGTTGGTTCCAGCTCTTGCTATTGTGAACAGAGCTGCAATAAATATGGCTGTGCATGTATCTCTGTGGTAAGATGAATCTTATGAGTATATACCCAGGAGTGGTATGACTGGGTCAGGTGGTAAGCTCATTTTGAGTCTTCCAAGGATTCTCCACACTGCTTTCCATAGTGGCTGTACACGTTTACATTCCTCATCAATGGATGAGTGTTCCCCTTTCCCCACAACCTCTCCAGCACTTGGTATCATTTGTTTTCTTGATCCTAGCCAGTCTTATCAGAGTGAGATGATATCTTAAAGTGGTTTTGATTTGTATTTCCTTAATTATTAGTGACATTGAACATTTTTTAAGATATTTCTCAGCCATCTCTAATTCCTTACTTGTGAAGTCTCTGTCCAGCTCTTTGCTCCATCTATTGAGTGGGTCATTTGTTTTCTTTCTTCTTTGTTTTTTGAGTAGTTTATATACTCTGGAAATCACTGCTTTGTCAGATGTATCTGCGGTGAAGGTTTCCTCCCATTCTGTGGGTTTTCTCTTCACTTCTTTGATTGGGGAGTTTAGTCCATTAATATTTAAGGTTATGATTGAAAGATGCATGTTCCTTCCTTTCACCTTATTATCCATTTGCATTTTTAGTCTCGGTTTCTACTTCTGCAGTTATATTTTTATTAGTTTCTCTTTCCCGGTGCCTGGGGATAGTTGCTCCTCTCTTCTGTCCTTTGAATTGCTTCAAGTATTTTCTAAACGGTTGGTTTTCCGGACATGTATTCTATCATCTTATTTATGTCATGGAAGATTTTTCTCTCTCCTTCAACTATAATCAACATTTTTGCTGGGTATAGTAACCTGGGTTGGCATCTATAGTCCTTTAACACTGGGAATGCTTTGCTCCACGTTCTTCTTGCTTTCGTTGTTTGCACTGAGAAGTCAGTTGTAATTCTGATGGGTTTCCCCTTATATGTAACTTGTTGTTTTTCTCTTGTGGCTTTCAGAATTTTGTCTTTGTTTTGGACATCTAGCATTTTAACTATGATATGGCATAGAGAGTTTCTTTTCTGATCTTGTCTGTTTGGAGTTCTATGTGCTTCTTGTATTTGTATGGGTTTGCCTTTTTTTTTTGTTGTTCTTTTCAAGACAGGGTCTCCCTATAGCCTCAGCTGTCCTGGAACTCGCTCTGTAGACCAGGCTGGCCTTGAACTCACAAAGATCCACCTGCCTCTGCCTCCCTAGTGCTAGGATTAAAGGCGTGTGCCACCATGCCTGGCGGGTTTGTCTTTTTTTAGTTTGGGGAAATTTTCATCTATTATTCTGTTGAAGATCTGATCATTACCATTCTCTTGGGATTCTTCTCCTTTATCCATTCCTGTGATGCAGAGGTTTGATCTTTTCATAGTGTCCCATATTTCCTGGTTGTTCCACTTTTGTGTATTTAAAAAATTTTCATAATCTTTACTTGAGCTTTTTAGTTGTTCTGTGTTATCTTCCAGGTCTTATATTCTTTGTTCTGCTTCCTCCATTCTATTTCTGAAGCGTTTTCCATTCCTTTCCTCTTGATTGGATGAGTGTTCTATTTCCTTTTTCATTTCATCCTGTGATTTCTTTAGTATTTCCACTTCCTTTTGGAGCTTCTCAATCTCTTCCTGTAGCTCCTTGCTTTGCTGGTTGGTTTCCTTTTTCAGTGTTTCCACTTCTTCTAGGTCTTTCTTGAGATTTTCATTCTCTCTCCTTAGTTCTCTGACTTGTTCTTTATATTCTTTGATTTCTTTGAATATGTCTGCAATTGTTCCTCTAAGATCTGTGTCCTGGGCCAGCCCCAGGGGGATCCCACTGTTGGAATCTCCCACAGGGTTGGTAGAGCTTGGTGTGGAATTATCCTGCACCTTTCCCGTGTTGTCCCTTTTTCATGTCCCTGGTATGTAGGTTTCTCTTTGCCTGTATTCCAGTTCAAATCCCAAACGCCTCTTCACTGTGTTGAAGGCTTGCTTTGCTTGCCTCCTTCAGATGCCTTCATTGTTTGTTTGATTTTGTATGTCTCCTTGTTTATGGAGTGTTGACTTGTCTAAGTTTTAGGCTTTCAATTTTGTTTATATATTGGAAGTCTAACTCACTCTTCCCTTTCTGTTCTGAAGGTTCTCCAAAGAATCCACTTGGACAACTCCTCAGCAATTCTATTTGAGGGGATATATTCCCCCTCTCTGTGCTTCAGGTGGTCCTGGGAAGTCCCTAACCTAAGTTCTGTGCACTCGACTCTCATAGTGGCAACAGGCCCAACTTTAATACCAACTAGCAGGGCAACTCCACCCTGACAGCCACACCAGACAATAATTCAACAGGCCCATCTTTAATACCAGCTAGCAGGGTGACTCCACGCTGACAGCCACACAAGACAGTGATTTAACTATCTAACAAACCAACGAAACAATTATCCAACAATCCAGAGATAGATCTATCCAACAATCTGCCTGGCTGAAGTGCCCCGCCTCCTACCTGTGCTTCAGGTGGTCCTGGGAAGTTCCTGATCTAAGCTCTGAGCACTCCACACTTTTTTTTTTTAATTAGCTAGGTTACATTTTATTTCCATTTTATCAAGAAAAAAAGTTTGTTTAGGGGTCTGGCAAGATGGCTGGGCTACTTAGAGTAGTAACTGCTCTTGCAAAGGACTCAACTATGTGGTTTTCAACACATAATTCAGGCCACTCACAACCATGTGTAACTCCAGCTCCAGGGTATCCTAGGCCTTTGGGATAGATGCACTCAACCGGCATACACAAAGGCAGACATAAACAAAAAGTTTATCTAGCATGAATGAACTCGAAATTCACTACCCAATACTGCAAAACAGAAAACAGAAACAAAACAATCCAAAGGTTGCCAGAGTAGTATGGGGCACAGATGGGCTTTGAATCCACCTAGAAGACTCCAGCTTCATAAAATTGCTTTGAAATTCATTTTCTCTGCTCCATATCAGTTTACCCTCTTTGAAAATGTACTATTTTTACAAATTTTATTTTATTATTACTATTTTTTATGTGTCTGAGTGTTTTGCCTGCATGTTATATAGTGCACCAGTGTGCACAGTGAGTGTCCACAGAGGTCAGGAGAGGGTGCTAGATTCCCTGGAACTGGAGCTATAGATGGCTGTTAGCATTAGCCACAATACAGATGCTGGAGATTGAACTCAGGTACACTGTGGCCAGTGCTCTTAATCACTGAGTACATCTCCCCATTCCCTCCCCCCCCCAAAAAAAAATCTGCCATCTCTTGGTAAACCACCTCTACTTCTGTGGTAACATGTGTCTCTGCCTAATTCCTTGTTCCATAACAGGTGAATCTAGAACCCCTCTGAGGGTGTCAGCCAAATCTTAATATCCTCCATTATCAACTGATGAGACAGACAGAAAGTATGATTTATGTTTCAATTACAAGCATGGCTCAGGCAGTTAAATGCCATTAAAGTACTCAGTACCTGAAGCCTCCCATGACAGGATAACATGGTCATAAGTCAAGGTTAGAAATTAGGTCTCCCTGAATGCAATAAAATCCTCCTACATCAAGGTAACTGTAAAATCAGGCTCCACCCACATCCCGTTCTGATTCCCTGGTAAGGACTAACCTCAAAGGAGCCCAGAAGGCTTTCTTTTTTCTGTCTCCTCTCACTGGGCCCTTTCTTCCAGCTCAAAGATTTTGTTTTACCAAGATGTGCACTAGCAGTGTGATTGTGTCACAAGTGTTCATTATATTTATTAATTTTTATGTGTCATTTTTATGTGTCATTTTAAAACAGCATGAAACAAAACTTGATTTGCCCCCAAACTTTCCTGAAAACAAACCAGTGACCATATTGTGGTCAGTTCATTTTTATATCTTTAAACTTATTATTTATATCTTTAAAATTACTATTTTTGGCACGCCTAATTCAAGATGTGTATGTATGTACACATGCTAATATAAACATGTTTAAACCTGCAGCATTTTTTAAAATTTTATTTATTTTTGTATGTGTACTGTCTGCATGTAGGTTTGTGCACCTGTGTCGTGCAATGCTGCGGAGGTCAGAAAAGGGCATCAGATTCCCCTGGAACTGGAGTTAAAGACGGTTCTCAGCCACCATGTGAGTGCTGGGGATCGAACCCGGGTCCTCTGTAAGAGCAGTTAGCGCTCTTAACTGCTAGGCCATCTCTCCAGCCCCAAACCTGCAGCATTTTTAAATTTGCAACTGTGGCAGTAAGGTAGAGAGTCTACCAGCTTGTGATATTCTCTTCTGAAAAGTAGCATTTCAATGTCCTTATCTACATAACACAAAAGATTTGGGCAGGAAAAGAAAACAATAAAGATGATTTTAAATCCAGCCCACTGCTTCCTGCTCAGCCTGCTTAGAAGATTACAAAGACAATGTCCGTTTCTGTGCTTATAAGTAGAGCTAAGCAAGCAGGCCAAGGCCGGGTGTGGTGGCGCACGTCTTTAATCCTAGCACTTGGGAGGCAGAGGCAGGCGGATCTTTGTGAGTTCAAGGCCAGCCTGGTCTACAGAGTGAGTTCCAGGACAGCTGGGACTACAGGGAGACCCTGTCTCGAAAAGACAAAAAAACAAAAAGGATAAAAAAAAATGAAAATAAATAAAAATAAACAAATCAAAGCATTATTATAGCTCACATCTGTAATTCCAGCAGTACTTGGGAGGTGAAGGCCAGCCTGGGCTACATGAAGCCCTGTCTTTAAAAAATAAGACAAGAAGGCTGGAGATGTGGCCCAGTGGTTCAGAGTGCTTGCTACTCTTATATCAGACGCAGGTTCAGTTCCTAGTATCCACTTGGTGGCTCACAACCACCTGTAACTCCAGCACCAGGAGTTATGACACTGTCTTCTGGTCTCTGTGGGCACACACATAGTACATGGATACTCACAGGTTCACACTATATGAATAACTAAGAACCTAAAAATTAGAGAGTGGCAGTTCTATGCATGGGGGCGGACACTAGTTGAGGTTTCAGACTTGTCTGATTTATGCTGTTCAGTCTGATTTGGGTGTTTGATGTCTACCAGAGTAGTCTGCACTTTCCCTTCCATGGGTCCAGGGACTTCTGCAGTTCACACTTGTAGTCAGTGGGCTAGGCAGATTCTCCTGCCTTCCTGAGACTTCCCAGATCATACCCCTGTCTACAAACAAATAATTAGCAAGATAAATAATTTTGGTTACCTGATTCATGGTTGTTCTCTGTTCTCAGACCTCCAGAGTAACTCTATTTTATTTTATTTTATTTATTTATTTTTTTGGTCTTTTCGAGACAGGGTCTCCCTGTAGCCCCTGCAACTCACTCTGTAGACCAGGCTGGCCTTGAACTCACAAAGATCCACCTGCCTCTGCCTCNTGTGGCTGCCACTGCTTTTGCCATCCTTTAAAGAAATGAGATATAGCTTTTCAACCTTCCAATATGGACCGAAGACTCATGTCTCTCCAAGAATCCTCCAAACCTTCAGTGCCAGATGGGGACTGCTGAGACAGATATCCAACTTATGAACAGAGCTACTACTGGGGGTTTGAGCCTCTTCAGAGTATAGACTGCCATTGTTGAACTACCCAGGCTGTATCATGGAGGCCAGTACAGGAAAATCAAGAGAGGACGCCATGCTTACTGGACCTCATTTGGTGACCATGGGAAGGGAAAACTCCAGTGTGGAACACAAGGGCAGAACTGATGGTAGTTTAGGCTTGCCAAGGAGGAGCCTTCAAACATGACATCTTGCAGCCTAATAAAGAAAAAAAATATCATAAGCTGAAGATGCTAAACCTATGATATATGTGGCATGTACATGTGCATATTTTGGAATGATGCATGTTGGAAGGAATGACAATAACAACAACAACAACGACAACAACAGAAAGACTTTGTCAAAGAACTGACTGAAGCGGTGAACTGCTCGAAACACTAAACTTCTGCATTGAGAATTTTGAGAAAGGCTGAGAAAAAGATGAAAAAATTTTTGGCAGAATACATGAGCTCTGGTGGGGTTGGGGGACAGAGAGGGTGCACAGGTCTAGATTTGATTTGTAATTTTTTATGAAATGCACAGCATTTCAATAAAAAAATTGGCTTTGAAAAAAAAAAACAAAACAACAAAACCTTAGTCCAATGACTTGGGGAGAGAGCTCAGTGCTCCAGGGCCTTGCCTCACTAATACGATGATCTGAGTTTGGATCTCCAGCACTCACACAAAAGCCAAGCATGGCGCTGTAAGCCTGTAATGCTGGGGAAGACTGGAGACAGCGGACCCAGGGCCTTGCTGGCCTTACATTGCACTTTAAATGGAAAGATCCAAATTCAAGGACAGAGCTTGTCTGAAAAAAATAATGTGGAAAGCAATCAAGGAAGACACTGAGGTCAGCCTTCTTTCTCCATATGTCTAGAAACAGCAGAGAGGACACACGTGTGAGTGTGCTCCCCCCCCCCCCCGCCTGCATACACACATACACACACATCCTAGGGCCAGATTTTGTTACACATTATTTAAATAGTCAATATACTCTGGACATTCGGAAGGAAGTGCAAAAAACAGGCAACGGAATCCCATACACTTCAAGTTAACTTTAAATCTGGCTTCTAGGTGTTCAACAGATAAAATTGAGGCCGTTCAAAAGGCCCACTGGCAGTAATTACAGACAGGAGAGGGAGCAGATTTGCTAGCCTCAGCAAACGATATATTTCTCCAAAGAAAAAAACAGCTTCTCCCTCAGATAAACCCCAGGCTGAAGAGAATTCTGAAGGGTGAACGCTCACCACAGCGTGAGAAACAGTGCCCTGGAAAAGAAGCAACATCAGTGAGGGTCTAAGAAATGAGGACTTGCCCCCCCTCTGTAAGTGGGGAAATCTCTGTGAGAGATGATGTCTCATTTTCAAAGGGAGGATATTTCTCCTGTTCCAGTGACATCTCTTTTGAAGGGTGAAATACCTGAAGTTTCTTTGTAAAAGAAATCCCACTCAAGTAACTTTGGAGAACCATTGAAACACCTTAAGTAGCTCTTGACATGGTATGTAAAAAAATCTTAATTTTCTCTACAATCCTGGGACTCTATTCTCTCCTTTAATGAATAAGCTAGAACACTTTACTAGATGAACTTGTGTAGAAACTAGTGTTGATAGGAATGCCCCAAAGGGAAAGCAGTTATTGTCCACTAGCTACGGGAATTGCCCTGTACATATTTAAATAATGAGTGTTGGGAGTCTTCTCCTAAAACTGACTTTTCCAGGCACAAACCTTAATTTTCCAACTCTTTGTAACATGGATATTGAAGATGTGTATAAGATACAGCAGCCATAGTAATACTAGTAGATGAAACTGTCCCAGAATTAAAATCAAGCCCATCTTTTACAAATGCAGAGAGGCAATGGGCCATGCATCAAGGCTGTAGACTAAAAGTGGTTAATAGATTTAAGAGAACATAAAATTCTGTTGCCTCAAGTGGACTTCAAAAACTTAAGAATTTTATGACTTATCTGTGAAGAGAGGAATAAGGTCTGCTACCCAATTGTGCCTTAAAATAAAAGACCGGTAGGTCCACAATATTAAAAATATAGGAAAGGCTTATCTCCACGCTCTCTATGGTTGTCCAGCAGGTGGAACTAAGCTACTACTTTTTGTTATGTTAGTGTAGAGGACAGGCACATGGTTAGGAAAAGACTGACAATTAGATTTGAATCAAATGCTTCCTTTTCAAGGATATAAATATCTTCTGATGTTTGCTGACACCCTCTCAGGTGTGTCTACCCTTAGGATAGATAGAGGCCTATTCCACCTAAAGAAGAAAACACAATTCTCTAGAATAAAAGTTTTCCCTTGAGTCTCTAGGCTCAAAAGGATTTTGAAGACAAGGCCACTTATACCTGTGAAATGTTAAAAGTCTTAACATTTTCTTCAAACAAGAAAAAAATATCTAACTTATTTTTTTAATATTTTATTTATTTTTATTTTTTGTGTATAAGTGTATTGCCTGCATGTATGTAAGTGTACCTGTATCATATAATGCCTGTGGATGTCAGAAGAAGGCATTGGATCCCCTGGAACTGGAGTTACAGATGGTTGTTAGCTACCATGTGGGTGCTGGGAATCGAACCTGGGTCCTCCGCAAGAGCAGCCAGTGCTCTTAACCACTGTGCCATATAGGTGCTGGGAACTGAACCTGGATCCTCTGCTTGAGGAACCAGCACTCTTAACTGCTGAGCCATCTCTCAAGCCTCTTTTCCAACTTCTTAACAGTTGATTACTGGGCACCCATGTGGCTAAGCCCCCTTGTAGATACTAAGGGCAGAGTGGTCAGCACTGTATCCAGTGTTCCTGTTGTTAAAGGAAGGAGACCAATGACGAAGTGGGAGTAAGTATGCTACTGTCTATCTTCTTCCATTTTTTTCTACTGTCACCCTTACACACATGGAGTTTGATAATTCTGAGTTCAACCTCTTTTCATCCCATTTGTTTAAAACACTATAGGAGAGAAAGGAAAAAAGTCTCAAAAATAAACTGTAATGGACAAATATGTGTGATTTTCAATTTTAAGTAAATTTTAAAGCTTTATTTCATTTAGAGCATCATTTTAATATTAATTTATAATTTTATAATTTTTACATTACTGTAATAGCCATATATATATATATATACATATATAATTCATATGTCACTCTTCACGAGTGTACTTAGATTACTGAGAGAAATACATCACAAACTGTTAAAAGCATGCTATTACAGATCCTATAACTGCTAATCATTTTCCTAAGCATCATAGATTATGTATAGTAGTACCATGATGCATTGTCTGGGAAGCATATGCACCTTAACAGAGATGCTTTATGTCTGTTTATTTATGGCTGATAAAAAAAATGCTCACCTTGGGCTGGAGAGATGGCTTAGTGGTTAAGAATACTGACTGCCAGGCTGTGGGGATAGTGCAGCCGTTAAAGGCTGAGGCTAAGAACTGCAAAAAAAGAATACTGACTGCTCTTGCAGAGGACCAGGGTTTGATTCCCAGCACCCACATGGTGGCTAACAACCATAATTCCAGTTCCAGGAGCTCCAAAGCCCTCTTCTGATTTCCACAAGCATTGAAAAACATGGTGCCCTTATACACATACAGGCAATACACTCATACAGATAAAAGTAACAAAATAAAATATTTAAAAATTCTCACTTAATGTCCAATTCAGTTTAGAACATTTACATGTGCCTGCTTTATGACCCCTAGATAATAATATTGCATTGTTTTTCAAATAGTCATATAAAGAATTTGATCATGTTTCAGATAAGGAAGGAGTCAATTTTTAATATTCATGAACATGATATATTTAAGGCATACATATATGGCTATATTTATGCAGTATTTGTAACTTTTATCAACTTTCTGAGAGTCAAGAACTTCTTGTTTTCATTCATTTTTATGTGTACTGGCCAAATATGGAGCTAGATACCACATATTCATTAAAGAAAAATAAGGCTGAAGAAATGAGCATTTTCTCCTGTGCTCCAGCCTTTGTGAACAGTGAGCCCCCCTATTCAAGCTATAGCACTCTCACCCCTTAGACTTTCATAGTCTGCATAAAGAATTTTATGCAGATAAATAAAATAAAGAATTTTATTTCTGTGATTTTTCAAAACTTGTTTGCCTTGATCTTTGTGATCTGGATCCATTTAGATTCTCTGAGGTTATAAGCTCCGGAAGTTGGAAGCCCATCTATTTGAATTTTGTGTGTGAAGGCTGAAGCTAGAACCAAATGCTCTGTAAGATAATGAACAAGAGTGACTAGAAATTCAAAGTAAAAGAACTTAAGCTATATTGATGAAAAAGTTGGATTTGACCTTGTCTAAGGGCCTCCTCAGATTACCAAAGACATAGTGCAGGGCCCAGCAGGAAGGCAGACAAAAAGACAGATGAAAAGAAAATATTTGAATATGAAAGCATCTTATTACTGTGATTAGAACTGTGAAAAATACAGGGCATAATAGTAAACAGGGGAGCCACTCCAACAGCTATCCAAGTCCCTGAAAGCAGATCCTGGGTTCAGCACTCTTCAGTCCAGCCTTGGGGGGCAAAGGAAAAAAAAAAAATTGAGGAGAAGCCCAATGGATAGATGCTCTTGTGAGCCTATTTAGGGTTTGTAATGGACTTTGATTTGGAAAATTAAAGGTGTCCTCTCTTCTGGCCTGTCCTGGTTCTCTGTCTACAGCTTGCAAGGCTGACAACTCTTGCCTTTACTTCTCCCTAACATCTCTTTCCAAGCACTAATCAAGGACTTCTTTTCCTCTCCATATCTGGCAATTATACAAAGAAAACCGCTGATGTACTTTGGGGTTTTTCAGATAAACCCACTGTAGGAGCAACACTGATTGCTCTGAGAGGGAAAGTTCATATGGTTCTAAATGACATATGCTAGGACCAGGTCAGAAAGAGTTAATCAAAAGGAAAAGGTTAACCATGCAGGAACAACTCTCTAGTTGAAGCAAGCCTGGTTCCCATGACTACCTTAACCGCAAGAATACAGCCCCACCCTGAGTTCCTAGTTCCCATAGCTACCTGAGGTCAGGATGAACTTTCCCAGCCCTGAAGGAGTGCTTCCTACCCCCTAAGAAGCCCATTCCTCTCCAAGGGGCTTCACGTTGCTAAACACAACCAATCAGCTTAAAGGTCACCACTGCTTGCATTGTGTTTCTATAGCCTTGTGATCGTGTATGTATTATGTTACCAAATTCCTCTAGTCAGTTGGGGTCACGTTCATCCCTGCGTGGAATGGGTTGTGTCCCTGACACATCAACAATTGGCTCCCTTAGTGTGTCAGTTTTCTTAATTGGGTTCTGGTGCACCAGCAAATTAAATAAATTTCATATTAATCTGTGGCTCATTGTTGGTTTCTTTTGTGAGCATGGCAGTTTGAGTCCAACACACATACCGTGTCATAACTGTACAATTCACCTTGAAGTCTGAGAAGCAGAAAAGATTGCTTCTAAAACTTCCTTCATGTTGATAATTCTGTGCCACCTTTGGAATGCCACCCTGGAAGTCTTTCTGGAAATTATAAGAATATAGTAGGTAGGGACTGAACTGAAGACTTTGAGAGACTGCTACATGGAATGGAAAGAACAGGTATCACTCAGTTATGAGCAGTAAATTGCTGCAGCGGGTTTGCATTTTTCACTTCTATTGTGCTTGAAATGGAAATGTCATGATCCAGCATCACAGCCTGTGCTCAGACTATTCTGGTTTTCGTCTCAGAGAAGAAAGATTAACACTGAGGTTTTTCTACTATCCCGGTGTAATTTGCCTTGTCAAGCTCTTTAATAAATATGATATTGAAGTATGAAATGTGCAAATGTCAATACTTATTACTCCATTAAGCAATATGCCTTTTCAAATTTAATTGGATTATTTGTAAATAAGTATGGCAAAATGGCTAAATGAAGACACTTCTAGTTAATAGCATAATTGGGTTTGATTGGTTGGACATACAGAGTTGTCTAAATGATGAAATGATAGATATGTCCAATTCTAACATCTTCAAAGTTAAACTTGCTAAAGCACAATTACATGTCAAGCTATGTTTTTCAGAAATCACATCAATGTACCTAATATACAATTGTGTTATTAATTTGAAATGTGATCTTAGGCTAATTATTAATGACTTTCTGAGACAATGTCAAGCTTTAATATAATTGCTTCAAATCAGGCACTGAGATATTCACGATGGAGTCCCAGTTGTATCAGTTCATCATCATTGTTTTTGTCACAGCATTTCAGTAGCCAATGTCCTGTGTCACAAGCCACAAGCCTGGCGTTGCTACTGCCAACCCGAGTTATATCCACTTAAGCAAAGCCAGATCCTTGTCTACTCTACAGAAAAGAATTTCAGGATGAGTCAGAGGCAGCATTAATGAGTTTGCTAAATAGAGAAGACAGTACATCCTTTAGATTTAAGGATGGGCATTTAAAGAGAGAGATGCATAGAAAAAGTATGTGGGCTTCTCAAGGAGAGAGTCAGGCAAAGGTGCCTTTACAATGGTTTTATCCATGCTTCTGTGGCTTTCTAAGTTACATTACTTAAAGTATATGACTTACAAGGCTTAAAGATTAAGCAAAGTTTAAAAATTAAGTACCTTGGGGGCTAGAAAGATGGCCTAGAGATGGTGGTTAAAAGCGCCTACTGCTCTTGCAGAGGACCCAGGTTTGATTCCCAGCACCCACATGGCAGCTAAGAAACGTCTTTAAGCCAGGCATGGTGGTGCACACCTTTGATCCTAGCATGTGGGAGCCAGAGGCAGGTGGATCTCTGTGAGTTCAAGGCCAGCCTGGTCTACAGAGTGAGGTCCAGGCTAGCTGGGGCTATAGGAAGACCCTGTCTCAAAAAAATTACCTTTAAGAATGAGCTGATTTACTTAATTTTTTATGTCTTAAAGAGTTTCTGAGGGACTGGAGAGATGGCTCAGCAGTTAAGAGCACTGGCTGTTCTTGCAGAGGACCTGGGTTCAGTTCCCAGCACCCATATGCTGACAAACCACTGTCCTTGACTCCAGCTCCAGGGGATCCAGTGCCCTCTTCTGACCCCCATCAGCATTGCCTGAGACAGGTGCACTTATATACATGCAGGTAGTATACTTATACACATAGAATATAAATAAATAAAATATTTAAAAATAGTTTCTGAGTAAAATTGTAAGTTCTTAAAAATGGGGTGCATTATTTAGATTTAGGCATGTGTGCCGGTTAGTTTTGTCAAATCGACACAGTCCTAGACCTGTCTGGGGAGAGGGAATCTCAGCTAAGGAACTCCGTCCATCAGATTGACCTGTGACCATGTCTGTCAGTGATTTTCTTCAGTGCTAATTGATGCAGGAGAGTCTAGCACACGCACTATGGCCAGTGGCATCCCTAGGCAGGTGGGCCTGAGCTGTATAAGAAAGTTAGCTGAGAGGATAAAGAGGTGGCTCGCCAGTTAAGAACACTGGCTATTCTTGCAGAGGACCCAGATTTGACTCCCAGCATCCATATGGCAGCTAACAACTGTCTGTAATTTCAGTTCCAGGGGGATCCAATTTCTTCTTCTGATCTTTGTGGGCATTGCATGACACAGGTATACTTATATATTTGCAGGCAAGATACTCATACATAAAATAAAAATCATAAATAAATTATTTATAAAAGAAAGGTAGCTGAGCAAGCTGAGGAGAAGGAAGCCAGTTAGAGCATTCCTTCACCTTTTTTTGCTTCAAGCTCCTGCTTTGGATTCCATATAAGATTCCAAAATAGGGTATGCTGTGTTGAAATCTTTATAGCGTTCTTTGTGTCATCTTCAGTGTCTGAAGCTCACATTAAGTACTCAGTCGTTTTCTGGCAAAGAAGTCGAGGAACTCTTCTGGCACAGGCCAGAAGAAGAGAGCTGAGCAGTAAGTGGCAGTCAGGAAAGTGTCATCAATAATGCTTCAAAGGAATACCCAGAGAGACCACCAAAGAAGACGGCGGCAACAGAGAGAAATGTAGCTCAGCACTGCTGCTAAGAAGCCCAAGGAGTTTCCCTTGGGGATTCCATTTAGGTAAGGCTGGATTCCTGACTGAGCCGCAGAAAAGAACTTCAGGATGAATCAGTGTGAAATAAAGTTAGCAAGTTTATTAAGTAGAGACAAGAAGCAGCATAGGCTTTAGATTTAAGCCTGGTGCGTCTCTTGTAGGAGCTGTTCTCCCACCCACGGCCTCTGCATGGTCTGCTCCCGCTGTCTGCTTGCTCTTTGCCCACCTTCAACTGGCTCCTCAATGTTAGGTCCGAGTTAGGTATTACAGCCTCAGCAACACCTCACCCACCGCACCGTGTGTCAGAGCTACTTATGTATTTATTTTGTGTGACTTCCTCTGTCAAGTCTCTGTTTTGTGTTTGTTATTCCCTCCCCCACCCCCCAGCTCTGATCATTGCTTCTTTCATCATTTTATTAACGTGTCTGTTTTTCTCTGGACCTTTGGCAAAGGGGTTCTGTGTGTCCTGTTCTCTGCACTCCCCCACTGTCTGGAACAGTGTCTGACCTTTGTCAGATGATCCTGATATATTCCCTGTGTTAAAAAACAAAACAAAACAAAACAAAACAAACAAAAACTGAAGGGCCAGAATCCTAAAATCGGTCCCCGTGTTCTAGTATGATTGCCTCTGCCATCAGATCCACCCTGCACACATTCAAAGAGTCTCTCTTGGAAATCTTGGGGCTGGAGAGATGGCCTAGCGGTTAAGAGCACCGACTGCTCTTGCAGAAGACCCCGGTTCGATCCCCAGCATCCACACGGCGGCTGAGAACCGTCTGTAACTCCAATTCCAGGAGAACTCCAGTTCCAGGGGAATCCTACACCCTCTTCTGTCCTCCGCGGCATTACATGACACGGGTGCACAAACCTACATGCAGACAGCACATTCATACACATAAAAATAAATAAAATAAAAAAGAGTCTCTCTTGGAAATCTTACCCAAAGTATCAGTAGGTTTAAAGTGTGCCAAGATATGTGAACGTTGAGAAAATATGAAAATGTCACCCATTTGAAGACCTAGGAGATAATGTTTGAAAGAAGGCCACTCAGACACTTTCTTGATAGTCATCATGGGAATTTATGCAACGACTTGATGACTGGCAGTTTCCAGATTCTTTAAAATTATTTTTTCACATAAATTTATTTTTATTTTTTTAACAGACTCGTGTCCCCCCATTCTAAAATTTTTTAATTATTTTTATTTTATGTATGTGGGTGTACTGCCTTGCATGTATGCACACCCTTGTCATGCCAGGCACACAGAGGTCAGAAGAGGGTGTTGGATCCCCTGGAACTGGAGCTATGGACGGTTGTTAGCATATGTGTACTGGGATTTGAACGTGGGTCTTCTGCAAGAACAGTCCATGCTCTTTTTTTTTTTTTTGGTCTTTTTAAGACAGGGTCTCCCTGTAGCCCCAGCTGTCCTGGAATTAGCTCAGTAGACCAGGCTGGCCTTGAACTCACAAAGATCCGCCTGCTTCTGCCTCCCAAGTGCTAGGATTAAAGGCATGCGCCACCAAGCCCCGCATTTCCAGACTCTTTAAGTGTGGTTTTGGCTTCTCTTCTCACGAAGGTGATCCAGCACTCTGATAGATCTGTTTCTGTATCTAGCGTGCTGACTGGTGGATGTGTCTCTTGTGATATGGACCCTGCACAAGTCCCTTCCTACCAAGTCCCTGTCTAGAACCAGGTTCTCATCAGTGATGAACTGAGCAACAGACCCAGGATGAAGACTCTAACAGGGTCTGAAGAGGGTCCCTGTCTAGGAGGATGACCTCACCCATGCTCTCAGGGCTGAGTCCCAGGGGCAGGAATTCGTGTTTCAGCCAGGTTAGCTATGACCAGTGTTTCTCTCTTTTGGGATTTCTTAAGTGTGGGGTGTCTTCACTTTTCTTGTCTCAACACTTTCATTGTGATAGCATATCTACAGGATTATACTTTTTACTTATTTCTTGAAGCTGGACTTAGTTTCTTTTTATTTTTTATAGTACTGAAAATAATCTGTTTTTTTAACCTTATTGAAAAGCATGAATCAATATGTTCCATAGTTTAAGGTTTTTTATGTGTTTATGCAACATAGATAAGAATACCCAGCAAGCAAATATATTCTGAAGAGAGCATTATTTCTTCTCTTCTGTCCCCTGCTCGCTGTCTCCTCCCACTTCCTTCCTTTTCTTCTATTCTCTATCTCTGTGTCTTTCTTTTTCTTTCTCTGTCTAATCACTCTAATCTTAGATTGTAAGAGAGTGACATGGCAGTGCTGACAAGAACACAATAAGACAGTGATCAAGATGTCTGAAAAACATACTGAAAATTTATTTTCTCATTAAAGGTTTCACAACATTAATCAGTGTGGAATTCCCCCTCATATGAACATTTAACTTTTATGATTATTGCAGCTAGCTTTATTTAATCACTAATATGAATAAATAATTTACATGTATTATTGAATTTAATCCTCACAACAATGCTTAGGATTTTTATGGCTGGTTTTAGAACCGAGAACTGGTGCTTTAAGGATCGTCCTGATCACAGAGCACTTACAAGACAGAGTCACCAAAGAAAGTAGACTGTTTTCTTCTCACCCACTTGTGCCCCTTTCCCAAAGCCCAGGGAACAAATTGTGGAAGAGGAGGTGTGGTAGAATGTAAGGGCTGCGGAGAGATAGGGGTGAATCATGAGACTACAGGAATATAGTCTGGACTCCTGATTGATCAACATGCCTGTGCATACAAGCTTCTCCAACTGGACTATGGGAACCTTGGGTTGTTCAAAATTTGGACATAGATACCTGCAAAATGCACCAATTATCTAATTGTATGGCAAACTGAGTAACATCAATGTTATCTGCAAACAACTGTGTCATTATATTGTAGAATCACTTAACAATAAACAAATAAAATAAAAAAAAAAGACAGAGTCACAGTCTGAAATGAAGCACTGAGCAGCTGCAGATTCTCTGTTCTTTACTGTATTGTGACCTTCTCTTTCACCAAATATAGCTTTTCTTTGTTTGTCTGGAAACTGGATATGCATGTTCCTTCATTTCTTCCTGGACTTTATTATGACTATATTTGTTATAAGCCTCATACACATCGGCACGTCATCCATGCAGGTTATACTGATTCCTCAGAGCTTTTCTCTTATCAATTCAAAAGTAATGAAATACAGACCTTATAGAATAGGTCTGCCTTTAAATGCCATGTATTGGAGGCTTTTACTAACTATCCCAGGCAATATAACTTACATATCAGATGATATCACACATAAATGTACTGCTATTATTTCAGGTAAAAAAATTTTTAGGTATTTTGAGACAGGGTCTCTCTGTAGCCCCAGCTGTCCTGGAACTCACTAGGTAGACCAGGCTGGCCTTGAATTCACAGACGTCCACCTGCCTCTGCCTCCTGAGTGCTGGGATTACAGGCTTGCGCCATCATGCCCCACATCAAGTAAATAACATGCATTTAACTTTCTCCCCATTTGTCCCTTCAAAAGAACTAGATGGCTCGGAACAGTGTGTTTATTGCAATTCAGTTATCTTAACAGTGAGATGCTGTTGGGTCACATGGCATAAGGGATCCTCATGGGTTCGTTCCCCTCTTTGCTTCTCTTCTTTCTTTCATATACATAATTCAGGCTGGAACTGATCATTATTCTTCTCTGGTTCTAATGAAAAGCAATTAGCACCAATCCTTTATACATGAGTGTATATCCTGATGTAACACAAGAAGCCAGGAAAATGGAAAGGATACACGGAGGTAAAGGAAGAGAAAGAACTCAAAAGAGGGGGATAGTAGGGAACAGATGTTCCTACTTGAGGTTTTTTTAAATTAAAATTTTATTTGAACAAAACTTGGGTATTTCATTATTTTTCAACTACATATAATTTAAGAATATAAGAATAAAGTAACAAGTTTAATGCAACTTTAAAGAATGTATTACTAAGGCCAGCCTGATCTACAGAGTGAGCTCCAGGCCTGCTGGGACTAAAGGGAGACCCTGTCTCAAAAATACCAATAAATAAATAAATAAGATAAAAAGAATGTATTTTGGATAATTTCATACAATATACTATGAACATACCCCTTATCTCCTCCCAGATCCACACCCACCTCCCTAACCACCCAGTTTCCTGTTCTCCACCCACTCCTGCATCCCTACTTCTGTTCAGTTCCTGTTGCCCTAATACTCTTGGGTGTGAAATCTTTCTGGAACATGGTCAATCTACCTGGGGTGACATCCTTAAGGAAAACAAACTCTTCCTCTCCCAGCGGCTATCACATGCCAGTTCCTCAGGGAGGGACGAGACTTTTCCCCCTCAGCCCACCCATCTTTGTTTTTTGTCTGGCTTGAGGTTGCATGGGTCTTGTGCACACTGTCACAGTTGCTGTGAGTTCGTGTGTACAATGACCCTGCTGTCTGGGAAATGTCATTTCCTTGTATTCATCCACCACCTCTGGCTCTTTCAACCTTTCTGCCTTCTCTTCCGAGAAGACTGCTCTGTTATACTCTGTACATTGACAGTTGTGGGTCTCTGTAAATTGCCTTCTACTACCAGAAGAAGCTTCTCTGCTGGGGGTTGAGAGGTGCCCTAATCTGTGGGTATAGCAATAGGTCATTAGGAGCATTTTATTGTTATATCCATTTAGTGAAATATTTAAGGCTGCATTTTATTCCTATTCCATCAATCCATATGTTTTATCAAGAAAGGAAAGAAATGCAAAACACTATCAAGGTAGAGTGAGGTTTTCATCTTTATCACTAAGAAAAGGATATTTATAAAACCTCCCGAATCTGAGCTATTGCCTGGTGAACACAGCATTCAGATAAATATCTTTTTTGTTTATCCTTCTCATTCCAGAAAAAATTTAAACATCATATCTCCTGTATAGGGGAAGCCTTCCTTGATTTTATTTTGCATGCTTAGAATGTGAGCTCTTGGAGGAAGGCCCTTACCTTGTATGTGCCAGCATGTGCTAGTGTGTGCCCAAGAGGGAAAATTTTCCATTTTCCTGGAGATGGGACATGACAGAGTCTTAGAATTTCAGAGCATAGACTTACAATGGATCCTGTGAAGTTCTATGCACTTCTGCTACTTTATTTTCATTTCTGTGTATGGTATCAAAAACAAAATTTGGGCCAGAAATTGATGCTGAAAACTGCTTTACAGACTTAGCATTTTAATGACTTTAATTGTTCATTTAAATGAATTAAACATATGTCTTCAAGGTGAAAAGCAACTTAATGCAATATTTCAAACCATACCCAGCATTCCAAATGAAACGGGGGTTACTGTAAACTCAAGGCAAACGGTTTAAAGCATTTTGACACATTGGCAGTTCTGTCAAGAGAAAAGAAAATGTATTCTTGCTTTCCAATTCTCCACAAGAATTCAAAACAGATTTCAAGATTTCTAGGAAAATAATAATTGTGACTCCATTTTCAGTTGATATAAAAATGCCACCTACCAGTTTTCAAGAGGAACGCATGAAACTGCCGTCTCGATACATCTCTTTACTAGACTTCACCATCACACCTTATTCGTGTTGCTTTTTGGGCAGCATCTACATTTGAGAACAACTATTTTCAAGAATGAAGGACACTAAGTAAAATTAGAACCAAAATATCAGATGAGCACCTTGACAACTCACCGAGAATTGAAACTAGTTCATTGCACCTACAGGGAGAAGCATCGGTTTCTCAAACACAGTCAGGGGTTCTATTAATTTACGCTGTCCTCCTTACTTAGCTTTTTATAGTAAAATATAAAAAGAAGGCTTTATTCCTTAGAGATGTTCATTAATTTTTATTGGTGATCACAACCTTAGAACCTGCTTGATGACTTTAAAAGACTCCAAACATGGTTCCACATAATTAGGATTATTATGTGAGAATATTTTTTTTGTGTTGCTACATATCGAAAAATTATACACAAACTTTTCTCTTTGTTCCATTTTTGTTAGTGTGTAATGAGTGTGTGGCCCAAGGCAATTCTTCATCAGATGTGGCCAAGGGAGACAAAAGTTTGGACACCCCAGCTCTAAGCCAATTATTACAAAGCTATATTGAGAATAATTTTTTTCTAAAACAAATATGGAAGATTTCTATGGGCATAAGCTGATTTCCAAGATGCACTATAATAAAAGCAAGATGAAGAGTACTTTGTAAAGAACATTGCCACTGTACTAGGACAAAAGGTATACCTACTCAGTCACATGCACACATATATGTGTACTCGTATGTGAACAGAGCATCAGCATACATACAAAGCTGGTTACCATCCAAAGTGCAGGGACCAAGCAAGACCAAAAGCAGAGACCTGTCCATGTGTGGGATTTTTTTTTACTGTTTGACTTTTTTTTAAACTGTGCGTACATCATCAGAAAGCAAATGAATACAGTGCTAATGTTCTTATGATGAACAGCTAGTCATAAAACATAGGGACAAAATTGCCACCCACAGGAAGTCACGGATCATGCAGAGCACTCTGTCATCATTTTCCTTCACCTGAAGATTGATCAGTTTCAAAATTATTAACCGCTGTGTCATTACTGTAAAGTTTTACTTAATGCCTTGGTAGCACAATTGGAACATTTTCTGAAAAATATACCAGTTATGTTGGTTTAGCTGAGGTCTAACTGCTGTTAGATGTGACCCCAGTATTGAGGCCTTGACCCCATTTGGCAGGTGGAAATAACCTTCTCTGCAGATAGAGGACAAGATCATGGGGAAAAACTATGCTTGCACAGGAAATAGATCTGGACAGGTGCTGGCTGTAATTATCCCATACACTAGAGGGAGCAGTTGTCCTATTAATATCATGAGCAGTTCCTCACAGCCGGAGCAGGAACATATTAGGTAAGTGTGGCATGATGGAGAAGGTTAAACGATTTGTTTGGACACAAATTTTTCCCTAAAGTTGCCTTTAGAAGGTATTTGTGTGATAGCAAGAAGAGCTTGATGCTAAGCTCATTAGGCCTGAACTTTTAACTTGTTTGCAGTCTCCTTAGTACTTTATAGCTTATTTTTTAAAAAGCTTAATTAAAAAAAATGTTTATGTGTGTCTCTCTATGTGTGTGCTATATGTGTACAGGCACCTGAAAAGGGCCAGAGGTGGGCATCAGATCCCCCCCAGAACTGGAGGTACGGACCCCTGACTTGGGTGCTGGGAACTGAACTCTGCAAGAGCAGCAAGCATTCTCAACCACTGAGCTTCCCTCCCACTTTGCATTTTAGATTAACAGAATCCCCCTTAACCTCTAAGAATTCAAGCATGTAAAGTCCAGAAATGAAGAATCTTTTTTTTTTTGTAACCAACTCATTTACATTTGAAAATTCACATATTCTTTAAAAACTTTTTTTTATGGTATTTTTGAGACAGGGTCTCCCTGTAGCCCTAGCTGGTCTGGAACTCACTCTGTAGACCAGGCTGGTCTTGAACTCAGAGAGCCACCTGCCTCTGCCTCCTGAGTGCTGGGATTAAAGGCGTGTGCCACCATGCCTGGCAAAAACTATTTTTATTGTATATGTACAGGTGTTTGATGTACGTGTGAATTCAGGCATGTGTCACAGTGTTCATGGGGAGATTGGGACACCTTTAGGGAGTCTGCTCTTTCTTTCCACCTTGGGTTCTGGGGATGAAATTTGAGCCCCAGGGCATGTATGGCAAGCACTTTTACCTACTGAGCCATCCATCTCTCCAGCTCAAGACACAGCCTCCTTATGGTTTGAACATAGCATCATGTTAGAGTGAGTGTATGAGCGTTCACATGGCGGCTGTAGGTCAGCTTACGGAAATCCTGAGGTAGCTCAGCCATGGACTATGAGCTCAGGCACCCTTGACCAGAGCAGGGACACTTTCCATTCACTACTGGCTGTAGATGGGCAGCTGTCTCTCCTAAGGCCCCAAAGCTTTAAGACTATTTGACAACTTTGACTCCTGCTGTTAAAACTTGGTCCCTTGGAATCTCACCAATACAGGGGTTTTCAGATGACTGGAAGGCCGTTGGGGTTCTAAACAATATGGGGATTGGATACGAGGCGGATCATTTTGATTTTGCTAAACTTGGGTATTAGTGGACATGCAAGGAAAATGTTCATTTGCTGCTATCATAGGCGTTTCATAAATGAAAAAAACCTAGTTAACACCAAACAAGTAAAGGGAAATGTTCTAATGTTAACTTTAAGATCATGTGTAAGCTCTTATTTATGTAAAATTACACATTTGCCTATATGTAAAAATATTTTAAAAATAATAGTCCCCTCAACTGACGAGTGAATAGAGAAAATGTGGTACATGTACACAATGGAGTTCTATGCAGCAGTAAAGAAAGACAGCATCATGAACTTTTCAGGTAAATGGATGGAGCTAGAAGACATTATATTAAGTGAAGTAACAGTCCCAGAAAAACAAACAAAGAATGGTATCCTTCATATGTGGATGCTAGCGCCAATAACCCAGTTATAAATATTTCTTGTGGAGAGGGATGCATATTAAAAGAACAACAACAGAAAGACTGCTGAAATGATGAATGATACTGAAATGGTGAATTGGGAGGGCTGGGAGGGGTGGGAGAGGTACATGGGTCTATATTCGATTAATTTATTTAATTGACGTGAGTTCAACAAGTATCCAATTTTGCCGAGACTCTGTCTACAGGTTACATGGTGTTTTTGGACTAATTAAAAGTAAATATGTGTATATTAAACAACATTGGTTTAAAGGTTCTGATAAGAACGGTAGTGCACCTGAGTTAATTGGAAATATAAATTGTTGTTGTCCACATTTGTTTTACTTAAAATCTGTATAACAATAACTTTGGGATTGGCACATACAAATGTTCTCTATAATTTTTCTGTTGTACAATATCACCTTGTAGCATTCTCTTTTACCTGTAGGATGATTTAACTTAAAAAATTAAGTTTTATTCCCAAGTTAACTACATATAGTAACCCAAACAGCATGGGTGAATTTGATGATGAATGAAATTGCTGTGCCTTGATTCCAGCCTATAGTATGTGTAATCCAAACTGCCTTTTTGAGACTCATGTGTCAAAAAAACAAAAAATAAAAATAAAAAAGGGGGATGGCTACAAGATAGATATGAAACTTTTTGTCAAAACTTGAAACTTCAGGGTATTAAAACTAATATGGGAAATAGGAAAGATTTGCATGTTTTCTAACAGGTCAAAATGTCACAACTTAACGGCTGGGAAAGAAAAAGAAAAGATTATAGCTTTGTATTGTGTAGGATTCACCAGGAAGTGCCAGCCCGGAAAGGTTTGGCACATATGAAAAATTTGAAAGGAAAGAAAAGAAGAAAAAAAGAATCAGAGTGAATAAAGAACATCAAAAAACACTTAGTGGCTACTTAATTGTAAAAAAAACAGATTTATAAAGGAGTCCTAAAAAATTACCTCCCCCCCATTACTCCTTATAGGTGACAAAAGGGTGTGAATAAGAGAGAATTTCTTACATCCCAACCAACCATTAGAAAAAAGGAGAAAAAATATGAGGATTGATGATGGTCAGTCTCTAAATCGTAAATTGGAGACAAAACTGTTGATAGAGCGGTAAGCTATAGTTAAAAACACTGGAGTAAAAATGACTTCTTTAATTACTAATAGACAAAGGTACTGTGAATAAAGGATTATTCTCTATTCGATCCAAATATAATACTAAAATCCCCTTAAGCTATTCACTTAAGCAAATTATATTAATAAAGGAGAGCTCTGATATCAGCAATGGATTATCTACCAAAGGAGCTGTTGGCCAGGGGATCCAAACGCCCCCAAAAGACTTCTTTGATGTAACTGGGATTACCTGAAAGAGAAGAGAGAGGTGAGTGGGTTAAGGCCCTTGCTGTTGAAAGACTGATTTTTGTATTGTAATCATGCGAAAGATGTATTGAGACCACACTTGTAAGGTACAGTTGGTCTCTGGAATACCAGAGAGTGTTACCAAAGGCCACTAAAACATAAAGTCAACAATATAAGACTCCTTGCGTCAGCCAGGACTCCTCCGTCAGTACCAGCTACAACCTCACCTGCCTGGAAATTACTGTGCAGCAGTGGCAGCCATCTGCCTGTAAATCCCCACAAATCTAATTGGCTATTAGCTCTCCTTGGAGGGATAACCCACAGCTGATGCCACAGCTTACATCCTCTAATTGTTAGAAGATGTTATAAGCCACAGTAAGACACTGTCATATTTTACAGACAAAACATAATCATGGATTAACCTACATCCAAACATTCGTGTCTATACCCAAAGTAACCTATCATAACAAATAGTCCTGTTTAAATACCTATATAATCTAATTGCTTGTGCTTCATTCGTAGGATTGCTGAACAGGTTTATTCTAGACAAATTGTAGCCCATGAAAGAAACCGCCAGAATTGCCCAGAGGTCCAAGAAAAAGCTCCAGAGAAGAAGAAAGTAGACTGTTTTTGCTTCTTGACCAACCTGTGCCCCTTTTCTAAGCCTAGGGAACAATCTGTGGAAGAGGGGGGGGTGGTAGAATGTAAGGGCTGCGATTGGGGTGAATGACGAAACTACAGCAATACAGTCTGGACACTCATGTAATCAACTCGATTGAACATACAAGCCCCCCCCCCCCCAACTGGATGGTGGGACCCATGGGCTGTGTGGGTTTGGGCACAACTGCTTGCAAATTGGTTTTACATGAAGGATGCTTGTACTCATGAATGATTACTTATTGTTAAAAAATAAAAAAAAATAAAGAAGTAGTTTAAAAAAAGAATGCTGACTTGAGTTCTCAAAAAAAAAAATAATAATAAGGTTTGAAATGACTTTTGGATGGTTAACATTTGAGATAATACCTTGCTTTTCTCCTTCTTACCTCTGTTCCCTTCCCCCGGGTCCTCAAGAGACTGTAGGGTATTTTTGTCTCCTTAACAGAAGCATTATACAAGGCAGAGTGGTCAGCTCATATCCCTTTCCATCTCCCCTGACTTAAAACCTAATACAAAGGGAGGGACTGCTAGATGTCCTGGGCCTGGAGACTCGAAGGCAGAAGCATCCCAGAGAGGGATGTGTGGGCAGATGTCCAGGACCACAAAGTATCCCTGGAAGCAGGACTCATCTCAAGTGCACATGAGGCCTGCCGATCCTAGGAAGCAGGATGATGAATGCAGGACATCATTAGGCATATGGGGCAGGCACTTCCTGCTCCCAGACTTGCTCATCTGCAGTATCTGGTCTTAGCTAGTGTGCTGGATAGCATTAGTGTCAACTTGACACACCTGGGTTGAGGGAGCCTCAACTGGGGAATTGGCTCCATTGGATTGGCCTGTGGCCACATCTGTGGAGTATTGTCCTGATTGTCGAGCAGTGTGGGAGGGCCCAGCCTGCAATGAGTGGTGCCACCCTGGGCAGGTGGTTGTGTATTGTATAAGAAGGCAGGCTGGGCATGAGCCAGGGGAGCAAGCTAGTGAACAGCGTTCCTCCATGGCCTGTGCTTCAGCTCCTGCCTCCAGGTTCCTGCCCTGAGTTCCTGCCTTGGGCTCCCTAAGTGATGAACTGTGACCCAGGAGATGTAAGCTGAATAAACCCTTTCCTCCCCAAGTTGGTGTCGGTCAGAGTGTTTTGTCACAGCAATGGAAGACTGTAACAAACTAGAACAGCTAGCTATCTAGAATGGAGGTCTTACTGCTACAGGACCAGCATCACCAACAAATTCAACTTCATCTTTTTCATGTTGCTTCTTATTTAAAGAATACAAAGAATTTGATGGGATCATTTTAGGCAATTTAAGTTTCAAATAAATGTTATATATGAGACCTAAATAACAATTACATTTTGACTCACATTCATTTTGTGGTTACTTGGAACTTTTGGGTTCTTTTTTTGACTCAATTACTCATTTGCCTTTTTTCTTTGTGTGTGTGTGTGTGTGTGTGTGTGTGTGTGTGTGTGTGTACTAATGAGTTCACATGATTAGATTCTATTTATAGGAGCATGGATAAGAGACTACCTACAGGAGTGCAGGCAATACCACTGAACAACAAAAAGGCTCTCCTCCCTCAGAAACCATTTACTACCTCCACATCCTAAGGAATCTGTGGGACATTGTAAGAACTGCCTCCCTCTATGATGCAGTGCTGTTGGGTCCAGTCTTGTATAAGTCTTGTGCATATAATCACAGCTTCTGAGAGTTCAAGAAGGCAGTAGCCACGTCATGCCTGGAAGACAGCATTTCACACTTTCTTCTACCTCCTACGTTCTTGCTACTTCCTCTTCTGCAATGCTCCCTGAGCCTTGGAGGAGGTTATATAAATATCCTATTTAGGACGGAACATTCAAGAGTCACTTATTATAAGCACTTAGGTCAGTTATGAGTCTCTGCAGTAACTGCTATCCACTCTAAAATAAGCTTTTGTGACCAAAGTGGACAACCACACTAATCCATGGGCATAAGCATGAATATTTAAAAGACAATTTGACAGGCACAACATGTCCTTTTAGCAAAACAACAGCATTAATTTACCCACTAGGGCCTATGACCTTCCCAGCCACAGACTTTTAATCAAGTTTACAGTACCAGACATGTCTTTCCTCCTATGGCGTAGGCATCAAATGCCACTTTTCCACACTGGGTACATCTTGTCTGGCAGAGAGCACACAGAGTGCAGACTAAATTGCTGATAACAATTCTCCCCAGCAGTCTGAATGGCGCCTTTTGACACTAGGAAACCTGGCCAGGAGGGAGGAAACTTCTGGCTTGGTTTCAGCTTGATTTTTCTATGCCCTGCGACCAAAGTTTGTGTCTTTAGCAATAGTATCTTACCATCTAGTTCTAGTGGGCATCCAGTAGCATGGCAATAGCCTGGATTGTTTTGGGAGCCTCAACAGACTCCCTGGACAACAAGCTGTAGGAAGCTAGCCCACCACTGGGATTTTCATTTAATAATCTAATGGCTTCAGGAAGTGGATTTATCACACAAGGTACTTCTGTTAAACAGTCTTTTAAATAAAAAAAAAAATTGGGGGGGGGTTGGAGAGATGGCCTAGTGGTTGAGAGCGCCAACTGCTCTTGCAGAGGACCCGGGTTCGATCTCCAGCACCCACAAGGCAGCTGAGAACCGTCTGTAACTCCAATTCCAGGAGAACTCCAGTTCCAGGGGAATCCGACACCCTCTTCTGACCTCCGAGGCATTGCATGACTCGGGTGCACAAATCTACATGCAGATAGTACATTCATACACATAAATGAATAAATAAAAATTAAAAAAAAATTTTGTACAAGTGCATATTTTATGTTGAGCATTTTGCTCCTCGTATTCTTGTTTTCCCATTTCTTACCCCTCCCAGTGGTCCATTTTGTTCCTTTTTACTTGTATTTTCAACTTTACCTATCTATCTATCTATCTATCTATCTATCTATCTATCTATCTATCAATCTATCTATCTATCTATCATCTATCATCTATCTCTTTGTCTATCTGATTTATGTATCTGTATAAAATCTAGGAACCATAAATGAGAGAAAACATAATATTTGATATTTTTCTATAATTGATTTAATTTGCTTAGCATAAGTATATCCATTGCAATCATTTTTTGGAAAATAACTTTATTCTTCTTTATAGCTGAAAAATTCCACTCTATGTACACATTTTTCTTATTTGGTCATCGTTTCTTGATTCAGAGGTTGATTCTACTATTGGAGTCAAGCTGCAATAAACATTTATGTGTATTTGTTTTCTTAAAGACTTCCATTATGGCTGGGGTCAGATAGATTTTCAGTGAAGTTTTGGTTTGCATTTCTCTGATGATGGGTGAAGTTGAATACATTTTCATATGTTCATTGGCCATTTCAATTTCTTCTTTCAAGAATGGCCTGTTCATTTGTTAGCCCATTGATTGAGTCATTTGATTTCTTTATTTTTTAAAATTTTTTCCATATTCTAGAGATTAATCTTCTCAGATTTATAGCTAGCAATGATTTTTCTCCTATTCAGTAGACTCTATCTTCATTTGATTGTTTTCTTTTTTTTTTGAGACAGGGTCTCCCTTTAGTTCCAGCTGGCCTGGAACTCACTCTGTAGACCAGGCTGGCCTTGAACTCACAGAAATCCGCCTGCCTCTGCCTCCCAAGTGCTAGGATTGAAGGCATGATTGTTTTCTTTTTGTACAGAAGCTTTGTAATTTCATTTATCAATTGATAGCCTCATTTCCTGAGTAACTATATCCCTATTGATGAATTCCTTGACTATGTCCGTTTCTTGAAGTAGTTCTCCTGTTCTTTTCTTCTAACAATTTCAGAGTTTCTGGTCTTACCTTAATGTTTTAATCAATCCAGAGTTGATTTTTGTGCAGCAAGTGATATAGATATTTTCATTCTTCTACAGGTGACTATCCAGTTATTCTGGCCTTATTTTTTGAAGAAGCTATCCTTTTTCCACTGTGTATTTTTGACACTTTGTCAGAAACCAGGTAGTGTAACAGTGTGAGTTTATATTTGGGGTTCTCAAGTCTATTCCACTGGTCTACTATATGCTTTTGTGTTAGTATCAGGGTGTTTTGTTACTATGGCTCCATATTATACCTTAAACTCATGTATGGTGTTATCTAAGAATTTTGATTGGGGTTGCATTGAATCTGTAGATTGCTTTAGATAGATAGAATGATAATTTTCACAGTATTAATTTTTCTAGTCTATGAATATGGCGGTGAACTTTTTTTTTTTTTCTTTGTCTTTTCGAGTCAGGGTTTCCTTGTAGCCCCAGCTGTCCTGGAACTCACTCTGTAGACCAGGCTGGCCTTGAACTCACAAAGATCCGCCTGCCTCTGCCTCCAAAGTGCTAGGATTAAATGTGTGTGCCACTACGCCCAGCTTGCTATTTTTTTAACTTCTTATTTTTAAGACTATTTTATTTATTATTTTTATTTTTTTTTTATTAATTTTATTTTTTTCTGTATGTGTATGAATGTACTGTCTGCATGCAAGTTTGTGCACCCGTGTCATGCAATGCCGCGGAGGTCAGAAGAGGGTCTTGGATTCCCCTGGAACTGGAGTTCTCCTGGAATTGGAGTTTCAGACGGTTCTCGGCCGCCATGTGGGTGCTAGGGATCGAACCTGGGTCCTCTGCAAGAGTAGTCGGCGCTCTTAACCACTAGGCCATCTCTCCAGCCCTATTATTTTTATTTTATGTATATGAGTGTATTGCCTGCATGTCTGTAAGTGCACCCGTGTTGTGTAAGGTCCATGGAGTCAGAAGAAGGCATCCAATTCCCCTGGAACTGGAGTTACAGATGGTAGTTGGTAGTCGTGTGGGTGCTGACAGTGCTTTTAACTGCTGAGCCATCTCTCCATACCAAATATGGTGATGCAAGTGGCTGTGGTGTGTGTGTGTGTGTGTGTGTGTGTGTGTGTGTGTGTGTGGCAGGGGGAAGTTAGGAGGGGCAGGTGGGAGGTGACAGTTGGAAGGTAGGGATAACGGGGTCACTGGGACCAGGGAGGAAGGAGGGAAGTCAGATGGGAGGAAAAATAGTAGAGATGAATGAATCTTCGGGGGACTAGGGAACCCAGAGGGAACTGTGATGCCCCTGTAATCCTATGAGAAATGCACATAGAGTGTAAAAACATTAGTGCACGTGTATACCTGGAGGCTGCTTGGCAAGGAACACAGTGCCAGACAGAAAAGATCTCTGTTAGAGTGGTTGGTGAGAGTGGTCCACAAGACTACCAAAATAGCATAGGCTGTTGCCCAAGCTCTTGGTGATCTCCCAGAATAGGTAAGACCCAACTGCCGAAGACAGGACATACTTTGGACATAGGACTTGGAGCAACAGAGCAGGAACTGACCTGGAAGCCTTCTACCTCAAGTCTAGTTCTCATAATCCTAGATAATAACATTTGAACTGCTAAGGGAGAAGAACAATCAAGGTCCAACCCAGCCTACAGCCCAATAACTAACAACCAGCAGAGCAAGCTACGTCTCTTGGTGCAGTAGTGGCACTGTTATCTGGGGGGTAATCAACAGCTACCTAGTTGGACTTAAAGCCCTTTCAGTGGGAGTGAACTCATGGGTGACACTGTAAACTCAGCCAAGTACACATGGCTGGAGGGAACATAGATCCTAGAGGAATCCCTAGCTCTGTCAGTATCCCTAGACAAAAGAAATTTCTTACCATAAGCTAAACATGGATCATTATATTTACAGACAAGCATATCATACACCACTTATCAAGGGAGTCTTTTTTTGTGACAGATGGAGGCTACTGCAGAATTCCACAACAGGTCGGACACAAGGAATATACATCTGAGAGATGCTGAGTCCCAGGTGACACATCTACAATTGAACCTCTGCACCTAAGGCTCATGGAACATAGTGGAAAGTAGGGTAGAGAGAAAATTAATGCATCCTTCAGCCATCATCAGTGAAGGTGATACAACAAAGTGTGATTCACACAGAAGGCCACAACTGGCCAAGTTTTAAAGAATAAGGGACTTCAGAATGTGTATCTCTGGGCAGGACTCTTATATTGAAAGTTGCCCACCCAGGGCTCAGGGACTATTGTGGAAGAGGGGGAGGAAAGATTTAAGAGCCAGGGCTGGTTCATGAACACAGGGGAGCAGACATGAACACAGGCCACTGGGAACTTGCACATGTGGACGTGTGACAATGGTAGCATGGAGCACAGTTTCCATGCCAAGTCATTTAAACAATGGTTCTGAGGGGAGGAGAGAAATGGGTGGTGGGCAGGCCCTAGACAGAGAACGATTGGAGACTAGGTGAGGGAGAGTATGGCTTACTTATGATTTCCAATGGGCTGTCTAAGTTCCAGTGGATGATTTACTCTTAAGGACATTTGGGTACAAATGCTTGCCTGTTTAGGACTTAACATGTGTGGGGGAATTCAGTCTTGTGGGGGGGGGGTTGGAGGGGCATGGAAAGGGAAGAACATCTGGATTTGATTGAGAACTGTTGTTTGAAATGGCAAAAGCTCAATTAAAAATTAAAAGAAAAATTGCTAAGGTTAAAAATGTTGCATATGGCATGCATGAAATTCTCAATGCATAAATAAACATTATAGTTCCAAAAATTGAATGTGATTGTTTCTTTTATTTCTTTCTCAGCACATTAATCATTGATACATAAGAAAGTTACCATGCTGGGCGTGGTGGTGCATGCCTTTAATCCTAGCACTTAGGAGGCAGAGGCAAGCAGATCTTTGTGAGTTCAAGGCCAGCCTGGTCTACAGAGTGAGTTCCAGGACAGCCAGGGCTACAGGGAGACGAAAAGCCCCCCCCCCAAAAAAAAAAGAAAGCTACTAATTTGTGTGTGTTGATTTTGTAACCCATCACACTATTCAGTGTGCTCATCACTGTTAAAAGTTTCCTGATGGAGTCTTTGGGGTGTCTTATGCATAGAGTTATATCATCTATAGATAAGGACAGTATGATTTCTTCCCTTTGTATTTATGTGTTTCTTATTTTCTTGTCTTCTCTAAGTAAGACTTCAGAATGCTATGTAAAATAGAAGTGGTAGAAGAACCTTATTTTCTGGTTTATTTTAGTGGAAATGCTATGAGTTTTTCTCCACTACAGGATGTTTTTAAGTGTGTCATGTATAGTGTAATCTCTGTCCTGCTGTCACATGCTTCCTCCATTCCTTGTTTGGTCACAGGTTTTATGATGAATGGCTATTGGAATATGTTAAACATTCTTTTTCAACATGCATTGAGATGATCACTTAGTTTCTGTCCTTGACTTCCTTTATGTGATATACATTGATTTTAATGTATTGAACTGCCCCCATATTTCTGGAATGAACTCAATTTAAGCATAGTGAGTGATCTTTTCCATGTGTTCTTGCATTAAGTTTGTAAGTATCTATCAATTTATAGTTTAATTATTTCTCTCTGTCTATTGCTTTTGGGTTTGATTTTTTTTCTTGTGTTTCCAGTGCCTTAAGGTATATCATTAAATCATTTAAAATAACTGACTTTTTTCTCTTTTTTAAGGGATTCTACCATGTAATACCACAGTTGTTTTCAGATAACATTGATGTTACTCAGTTTGCCGTACAATTAGGTAATTGGTGCATTTTTTTGAAGTGAGAAAAATTATTAAGCATAGGCAATGAATGTAAGTAACATTCATGTAAAACCAATTTGCAAGTATCTATGTCCAAGTTTTGAACAACCTGAGGTTCCCATAGTTCAGTTGGAGAGGCTTGTATGCACAGGCATGTTGATCAATTAGGAGTCCAGTCTATATTGCTGTATTCTCATGATTCACCCCTATCTCTCTGCAGCCCTTACATTCTACCATGCCTCCTTTTCCGCAATTTGTTCCCTAGGCTTTGGGAAAGGGGCACAAGTGGGTGAGAAGCAAAACAGTCTATTTTCTCTAGAGATGTCATTTTGGACTCTAGTCTGTTCATGTTGTTTCCCTTCATGGGTTGACAGCTTATCCAGTGATACCTTTTTAGTCATACTAACGAATCACAAGCAATTGGATGTACAGGCATTTAAGCAGTACTAATTAATATGGCAAGCTAAGCTGTGAGCATAGACACAGATGCTTGGATGGTATGCTAATCCATAAACTGCGGCTTCTCTATAAAGGGTGACAAGTTCTTATTGTGGCTTATAACATCTCCTAACCACTAGAGGACTTAAGCTTGTGGCATCTGCTGTGAGTTATTCCTCCAAGGAGAGAGCGAATAGCCAATTAGATTTGGGATATATATAGACACATGGCTGCCACTGTTGCACAGTATCTCCAGGCAGTTGAGGTGTAGCTGATACTGACGGAGGAGTCTTGCTTGTCTCAAGGAGACCAATATTTTGCTGTATTGCTTCAGTGGCCTTTGGTAATGCTCTCTGGCATTTCAGAGGCCAGCTGTACATTAGCAAGTGACATCTCAACATTTTTTTATGCTCACATCAGGTCTTCGACAACAGGGACTTACTGCCTTTCTCCTTGCATATATCCCACTTACAGGCAAAAGGCCTTTATAATTTGGGGGGGGGGGTTGAATCCCCTAGCCAACATCTCCTAGGCAGAATAATTCATTGCTGATGTCAGAGCTTTCCTGTACTAATATATTTTGCTTAATTACACAGCTTATAAAGACTTTACTATTGAATTTGGTTCTAGATAGAGACTTATCCTTTCACAGTTCCTATGCCTATCAGTCAATTAAAAAAGGGTAGTTATACCTGTTTTATAAGAAATTACCACTATAACAGTTGGCTCTAATTTACAGTTAGGGAATTACTTCAGTACCATCATGTTTTTCTTTTTCCTATAAAGGGGAGAGGTAGGAAGGTTTCTCAGCATCTGGAAGGTAAACTTCATTAGGGCCCATTATAAACAGTTAACACCAATAGAATTCAGAGAGATGCTCAGTGTCTGTGACTCAGGCAGTCTGAGTTCTGCTTTCTTTAAGACGGGTCAGATGGGTCAGCCTCTCTGCTGGCATTTCCCAGTCCATCCTGCACAGCCAAAAGTTGTACATTTTCAGGCATTTAGTTTGGTGTTTTTACTTGTGGGAACATACAATTCTCCTCCCATTGTTAGTTTCAAGATCTCAAAATTGAAAATTTATCAATAGGATTGGAACACAGAGTTGTTTTCCATTTGTATCCCAGAAGGGATACTACCCCACCTCCCACTTCCCTCTTTTTGTTTTTTAAATTTTTATGTTTTGACCTATAGATGCCTAAGTTGTATTACCCATAAACAGGAGCCAAGGCAGAAGTTTTCATTAAATTTACCCAAACTTTTTCTCATTGACTGTATGCTACTTATTTGGGAAGTAAATTTAAACTTAATTCCTTTAAATTGTCCTACAAGTAAAAGAAAGTGTTACAATGTGATGTTGTATAATTTAGAAAAATATAGAGACCATTTGTGTACCTTAACCCCAAAGTTACTGTTGGAAGTTCAATACAAATTATAAATAAAACAATTAACATTATATATTCCCAATTAGTTCAAATGTATTACCATTTTCACTGAAACCTATAATCAAATTTAACTAATCTAAACATTTCACTAAGCCTTAAAATATCCTATAATATGTGGATAAAGCTTGGGCAGAGTTGAGTACCTGCCAAATAAATTTTACTCAATATACACTTTGCTCTTTAAAGCTATATGACTGGACTATGACTTCAGAGAAATCAAGTCCATTAACTTATATGGTTTATTTTTATTTCTGTATAAATCTCTACTGAAATACCTCTCTATATAAATATATGCTATTTTTAAGTATACCATTTTAAACTGCAAATCTTACAGAGTGGATTTTAATGACTATCTTCCTACAAGCTCTTGGCCTTCTTCAGGCCTGGCATGAAAACCTGCTTTAAAGACTTTTCAGTATCTAGCTCCTTTTTTTTTTTTTTTGAGTACAAGCATCCTTCATATAAAAGCAATTTGCAAGCAGTTGTGCCCAAACCCACACAGCCCAAGACTCCCACCATCCAGCTGGAGGGGCTTTAATGTTCAATCAAGTTGATCAAATAAGTGTCCAGACTGTATTGCCATAGTTTTACCATTCACCCCAATTGCAGCCCTTACATTCTACCACTCCCCCTCTTCCACAGATTGTTCCTTAGGCTTAGAAAAGGGGCACAGGTGGATGAGAAGCAGAACAGTCTACTTTGTCTGGAGAAAAAGCTAAGAAATCCTCTAGAAAGTTGTTTATGTGAGACATCAGGGGCATGATCAAAGTGAAAGATCCAGATCAAGGTGTTTAAGTGCAAATGTGTATAGTTTGTTTCAAGGCAGGGTTCATCATATATTGACTCTTTGATCTTACAATGAAAGCCAAAAGATTGGGGTAGCTTTTAGCATTTATTTCATGAAACCCATTAAACCTTCCTCATGGAGAGGACTTTCACACATTCTGTTTGGAACTGACTTATTTACAGGTTGAAGAGAACAACTCCTTTACAAATCTGGTGACCAAACTCAGTCTTGCTTCTTCTTGTCCTTGAAGGGCATTGTTAATTATTATTGTTACTGATTATTTTGAAAGATGGTCTTCTTGTAGTCTAAGATGATCTTGTACTTGCTATGTAAACCAGGCTGACCTTAATCTCATAGAGATCCACCCATCTCTTCCTCCTTTAGGCTACCTGAAGTGGTAGTTTTGCATTAAATTCATCACACTAGCATGCAGTCAAACAGCTTGTAACTGTCATTCCTCTGCCTTCTCTTCTCTCAGTTCTGTTGGCCTCTACAAAGTACTATACTTGGATGTCTAACTCATCTTTTTCATAAGGAACTTTAATTTATCCATTTGATCTTCCTTCCATTAGCTTGTCATCATATAAAAACTTCTGAAAAGATGACAATTAAGAGTACTAAATTCTAAATTGACTATTTCTAAATTGGACCACTGAGTATCTTCAGGTCCCCTGGAAGCTGCACTGTCTTCCAGCAGCTCTCTTGATGAGGGAAAATGAACTAAGATGGAACTAATTAATTTTGACCTCAGTATAACTTGGGTCTGGTTGGTATATGGATAAGTACTAACAAATATGTTTGGTAAGAACCCGATGCACTCCTAATAGCAAGCATGCTTATTGGTGTATGTAGAAATAACAAACTTAAAAACTTCCACTTATACTGAAATCATGAAGGCAACCTTCCACCCTGAGCTTAGCCTCAGGCTAAGACAAGACAGGCAGACAACCCCAAATTTACATCTGTGAGAACCTTGAAAAATTCTGCTTTTTGTGTTGTTTTAAGGTAACACATGCTTACAACGTGCTGTGTTTGTTAAAATGGGATTATACTGGCATCAACAAAAAAAAATCACGTTACAAGAATGTTATAACACTTTCTCACACTTGCTCCAAATACCTGCTGACTCAGGTTCCATAGAGTTGGAACTCAGACTGGGGTTCACATGAGATGAAGGAAGACACCTTCTGTATTCTGGATGTGGCTTGAGTGTTTTCATTGTGCCAGTCTGTCTGGGATTAATCCTGAGACCAAACAATGAATGTGATAGTTTACCTGTGAAACACATATATTGATTTCCATTTACTAATGTCCTTTCCATCACTCCAATTTTATTATAAGGACACAGTATTGTTTCTGCGTGAACACATTTTTTTTTCAATGTGGCTTCAAGGGTAGCTTGTATGGTTCTAATTACCTAGCTGCCTTCTTTAGAATAGTCTTGAATTTGCATACCTTTCATGTGCCTGGCTCAGGCTCACATCTAACCCAGTAGTCCTCAACATACAATATTTTGCTTGTAAGAGGGTATTTGGAAATGTTTGAACAGTTTTGGTTTACAGAATTGCAGAAGGAGAAGAGATATACTTCTAGCAGTCAGTGCTTGTTGATACTACTAATATGATCCCATTGTACAGAGTGGCCTTCTAAATTCTCAACCAAATTTTGGTAGCACCAAGGCTAAGAAGCCTTCCTTAAATCTCACAAGTCAGATAGGGTTACTTTCCTGTTTGTAGGTTTGAGCTTATTTACAAACCTTCTTTCACTCTGGAGTTGGTCATGTTCATCAATGTAGCTTGAATTTTTACCAGTACTTTTCTCTTTTTGCTTATCAACATTGTTTAAGCATATGTTCTTGGCATGTAGATCTCCATAATTAACACCTTCAAAAACAGAAATGTATTTACAGAGTAGAGAAAGGCTTTGCAGACACTTTGAGTAACCAAGTTGGTATTTTATTACAGTCGAGTTGATGACTTACAATAAGATTGTGTGCATGTTGGAAAGATGAACTTGTAGTCTCTTCACAGATATTGCTAATACAGGAACCCTCAGTTGAGGTCCTTCGAAGGGGAGTTAAGTAACCATGGGCTTAACCTTCCTCCCCGGTTTAAGTAACCATATCTCATAGAGCAACATAATGGTACTAATGAATGAAAGGATAGCTGTCAGGATGCCTAGCTTGAATATATGAATGCTCTCTTTCTTCACCAGGTCTTCTTTGCTGACAGGAAAGTATACTGGCAATTCAAGTGTGCTCTCTCCATAAAGATCTGCTGTGTAGTTCCAGGTCACAGCAATAAGTATACAAATGTTGCCAAGAATCAGAAACAAGATACAGGTGTTGTAGCACATTATCATGAATTTGGGGTATGGGGCTTGGATCCAGCAGACCATAATGGCCACGCAGCTGAAAATCAGGACAACAGGCTGTATAAAATTAGCCAATATTATCAGGCCCCGTGCATACTCTATTTCAACTGGAATGGTCCAGCTTGAATTCATAGGGCTATGTACTGGAATTTTACTCACTATACCCGAGACGTTGACATCTTGGTAATAATAAGCTTCCCAGAGTCCTATGAACACTACTGTTATTGACTTATGGTTGAATTCCCACAGGCGCCAGGATCTACTGGTTGCTAAGCTTATTGAAAAACCCCAGACCATAAAGCTGCAAAACAAGCTGGTCAGTCTGAAGATCCAGTCTTTGGCATCAGCGAAGCTGAAGATGACATCGGAGAAGTGTACAGTCAAGGCAGGAACATCAGGGGAGGGAGAAAACAGAGAGCATGCGTTACAGTTTAGAGAGCCATTGCAAATTTTGTTCCTCTTGCTCAAATATTCCATTTACTATTTCTGTCTACATATTAATGTTGTAACTACTATGGATAAAATAGAAGAAAAGCGGCAGGAGAGATGCTTCAAAGGATGAGAACCTTAATGGTCTTGGTTAGGACCAGATGTTGGGTCATAGTACCCAGATCAAGTGACTCACGGGCACCTGAAACTCCAGGTCCAGGGGGTCTTACACATTCTTCAGGCACATGCATACCCCCCACCAATCATACACATATGTTTAAAATTAAAATAAATCTTAAAGAATAAAGAAGACTAGAAATCCATGATTATGGAAAGGGAATATATTTATAAAATGTTTTGGAAGATAATGTGTCAGAATATTTTAAAGTGGAAATGTTTACACTTGTCAACTGAAATTTTTGGAGTAAGTAGGTAAGATTTTCTATAACCATATACAGATATTTATTTATACATAGATATAGACACATACACATGTGTATACACATATACACATATATAATGTGCATATAGTATGATGGTCCTTGTTTCAATACCATTTCAATAGAAAATAATCCTAACTAATATAAATAATCATAAATAGAAATATGCTTAAAACAGTTATGGTTTTTCCAAAATCATAGAGCCTCCTACATGGCCTATACATGGGTAATCTGTATGAACTACAGGAAGAAACAAAAAAAAAGTTGACTAATACACATACCCATTGTGTCAAAAGAAAAACATAACCTTCTTATTTATATCTACAAAGACACATGAACATTTTTAAGTTTTAAGGATGAACACAAATATGGTAACTCTAGAAAGTTCAATTGTCAACCTAATGACACTTCCATTATTTGCAGTTTTAATTTGTAAAGCTATTTTAAAAGAAAGCTATAGATACTTTTATAATTAAAACCAGAATGTGCCTAACCTTAGAGAGCTATACTCCAACTGGGGCTAGGGAATTTATCGGAGTGGTTTTGTCAAAGTCTTACCTGTGTGAGACATTTAGTTCTATCTCTAGTACTACAAAGATATGTAAAACATGATATACAATAGCTACTTTAAGGTTTTGCAGCATCACTTGCTCAAAATTGAAGCTTTAGAAAACTGGGTTCAGTTTAGCATAATAAGCAAATTATGCTGACATATTTCAGTATGTGACCAAATATAATCTATGAAGCAAAATGACACTTCACATTAACACCACGAACCATCTTATTGAATCTCTTATCAATTCAAATTCTTCTTTGCAAGTGTTAATGAGCATAAGGAAATTTTGTCCAACAGGATCTCATTGTGCTGTTATGTAGAAAGGAAGAAAGTTAAATCTTCCTGTCACGTCATCAGCCATGTGCAGCATGTCAATGGTATTTCCTGTGCAGAAGACCCACAAACAATATCTCCTTGCAAGAAAAATGTTTCCTATCACAAACCAACTGCTTCACACACTGTGGAATTTGTTCCCTAATTGGGTAAAGTCACACTTATACTTCTTGGGATTTATATCAGGAAGATGGGATTAGAATTGATGGCTAGCCTGGTTAGCTCCCTGTATGTGAGCTTTTTCTGCCCGATCTGAGGGAGTGAACCCCAGAAAGAGTGAGCTTTGAGGGACAGTGAATTGTATGGGGCTTTGCTATTATCCATATTAGTAACCTACAGGGTAGAGCTGTATTTTTCCTCAAGAAGTTTGAAGGGCGGTACATAAGTTACTTTAAAAAACTTACCTTCGCATGTTTTGGTTAGATGTTAGAAAGGTGGTTCAAATTTTTTTGTGTTGAACAGGGGGAGATACAAGGACAGATGATGTACCTGCAATTACAAAAGTACTGTGAGGGAAAGTATATATCACAAAACAATCTCACCACCCTGGCTCTCACCAAACATACCCTGCATTCACATTTTATGGTTTTGTAAATAAGGAATATTAACATATGATCATCCAGCAATACTCATACAATTATGATCCCACATATCAGACTAGGAAATGGAGCACAAAGTGGTAAAATAATGTATTCAAGTTTAGTAAGATACAGAGATAAAGACATGGATCACAGGTCAAATACAGTAATGGCCATCGGTGAGCATCTCAACATCCTATAAAATGAAAATAATTTAAAGACTGAAATTTAAGGAAAATATAAAATACTTGCCTTCCCCCCCTTATCTCAGCTTGACTAAAGATCTTTAATTCACAATAGTTTTACCTAAACAGAAAAACGTAGAAATGTTAGTGAAGTTGTGGAGAAATTTAAAAAGTTTTTCATTGCTGGTGGAACACCAAGTATACAAAATGGAACAGTCATACCTCAAAAATTTAATCATAAAACTACCTTAAGATCCAGCATTTCAACTTCTGGACATGAGCCCAGAATAATTCAGACAGTGTCTAGAAGAGACACTTGGTATGGCATTATTCACAGTGGACTCAATCTTTGTCCATTTTATGGATGAATACCTAACAAAGCATGATCTAAATACACATCAGGGGAGGACACCCTAACGCAATGTTTATTATGGTTTTTTGTTTGTTTGTTTGTTTGTTTTTTTGAGACAGGGTCTCCCTGTAGCCCCAACTGTCCTGGAACTCACTCTGCAGACCAGGCTGGCCTTGAACTCACAAAGATCCACCTGCCTCTGCCTCCCAAGTGCTAGGATTAATTTGTTAACACAATGTTTAATTTGTGATGGGCTGGAGAGTGGATCAGCTGATAAGAACATTTTTGTTCTTGCAGAAGACTCAAGTCCACCCATATCATGCCTTACAACTGTTGATAACTGCAGTTTCAGGGAATCCAATGCTTTGTTCTGACCTCCAAGGGCACACATGTAGTGATTTGTATGTAGGTTGTTGTTTTTTTTTTGCTGGATATTTTTTGTCTTTTTAAAAAATTTTTTATTTATTCTTGTATGTGATGAATGTATTGTCTACATGTAGGTTTGTGCACCCCTGTTGTGCAATGCCGTGGAGGTCAGAAGAGGGTGTCGGATTCCCCTGGAACTGGAGCTAAAGACGGTTCTCAGCCGCCATGTGGGTGATGGGGATCGAACCCAGGTCCTCTGCAAGAGCAGTTGGCAATCTTAACCATTAGGCCATCTCTCCAGCCCCTGGAAAATATTAATTGCTTTCTCTTGTGGCAGCTTACATAGCACCTTATGATCACATGAGAGCTTAGTCCTCAAGGAGGAGATTTCCAGATCAGTTCTAATTTGATTTCTTCAAGTCTTGTTTCTGAAATTTGTGGTGATTTCAACAATAGGTTCTTACCTTCAAAGATGTGGGAAGAAACTAAAGGCTATGGTAATAACCTGCCTGATTTGTGAAGTCTCTAACAATTTAATGGCTGGTTAGGTAGCCTTTGGCTACACACACACACACACACACACACACACACACAAACACACACACACACATACACACGCACAACATGTTTTCTTAAGTAAGCTAATAAAATACATTTTCTTATGTGTTTTAAGACAGGTGTCTGAAAAGACGTCTTCAGTTTATAAAAGAATACTGTGTGGATTAGAAACATCATCATCTGGATTACTGAGTCAATATTTAACCGTTTAATTTCTTCGCATATATCCAATGCCCTGACTACATATAAAGGAAGACATGACAGTAGAGATCACATGAGAAGTGGTAGGTATTATCATTCCTGTTCAAAGGGATGCTCAGACTAACTCACCTTAAAATGCAAAGCACAGAGTCTAATAGGTAGTGGCAGACAGATAAGGATGATTCTCAAAATCAAGATGGATTGGGATGACTTTGTGCCATTGTCTAATGAGCGTGAAGTTCTTCCTGAAGACCATCAAATTTTTAGGGAATATAGACAGTCAAGAAGTCTCAAAGATAAGAAGTCTCTTCTCAAGGAAATACAAGTGTTAGTGACTATCAAGTACAAGAGAAATAAGTAACTGTAAACATTCCTGTTTCCGTGACTACTGGAAAATGGCAGAGTCTCAGCAGTGAAGAAGTTCTATGACACATGCACATAAATGACTGGAATGTTTAGTGTTGCTTTGATATGTTAAGTGTTTCTAAAAGAGTAATTTCTTATTTGGGGGGTCTGGTATCCAATAGCCACCATATTAAGGAGTGCTATAAGAAGGAATTTTGTTTAAAAACAGTAAAGATTAATGCATTTCTCAACTCTCAGCAGAAAAATGTTCCTTATGCAACAGCTCATGATTAACACATGATTAACAACTGGCCAACATGTAGAGAATAAGAGGCTGTAGAGTGCTTATTCCTGAATAGGACCCTGTATCAAACTTCTGCCTCGATTATCATTGATTAAGACATATGGATTATATACTGCCTTTAATTTTTCCTGTTTCTGGTTAAATATCTCAAATTTTTATAGTAATAAGTTCTAGTAAATTCACAGAGTTAAACATGTTTCCTGTTTCTTCTCATTCACACAGTGTCTTTCCTATGGGAAAGTTTCAGCAGCCAACAAGGGTCCTAACAGGGGAAGGAGCCATGTGGTAACCGGGTTGGCAAACCGGGGTGGGGGAGCTAGTGTCGGGAGGGTAACAGGTTATAACTTCATTTTGAGCTTGTGGAGGGTTGTTACATTTTGTTCAATCAGTCCTGATTCATTCACATAGAAACAACATTCTTCCTTCAGTAGAAGGCAGTTCCCCCTTGTTCGGCAGTCAGGAGGTCAACAGCCCTTTGGTTCTGGAGCATCACACCCACAAGCGAAGTGATTTGTTGCTGCAGTGATTCCAGGCTCTCCATAGTACAGACAGTGGCCTGACTCAGTTTTCCCAATTAGCAAGGGAATAAAAATTCCTCATTTGTGCCTATCTGTGCACAACAGCCATGCAGCCTCTTCCTGCTCATAGAGGTGCAGCTGCAGTGTGATGACCACAGGGTGCAGAAGCCTGTAACACAGTTGTTAACACAGGCTAACGGTATCATTACACCAAATAAAGGCTGGGGGGTTGTACGTAAGGTCTTAGATATGGTAAAGCTTGAAGAGCAGAGGAGAATCTGGAGTGGGGAGGGTCCTAGGAGACAGTTGGGGGTCCTAGGAGACAGTTGGGGTCCTAGGAGACAGTTGGGGTCCTAGGAGACAGTTGGGGGTTCCTAGGAGACAGATGCATATGGAAGAAACTTGCTTAAAGAGGGAGATACCCTTTTGTGGCTGGTTACCTGTGACAGTGACTTCTCTTCCAAAGTAGCATTAGTGGGGACAGCAGCATGCAGCAGTTGGGTTAAGGAGGCACAAAAGCAGCATTGAGAGGCATCAGGATGAGGACAGGTACAAAAATTAGCAGCACATTGCACACACTGAGGCCAAGACAGGGTTATCTGAGCCTGTTTTGGTCTATGGGTCTCTTGTGTGAGGATATGGGTCTTGGACTGTACTGGTTTGGAGGCAGATACAAATTGGAGGGCTATATGGAGATTGGCTGGCTGTTGGATATGCGGAAACTCCATTGGGGTACATCTTGGCCTATACTCCTGTGTGCCACCTATTGTCCCAATATTATGATTTTAAATAGATCATTTTGGTGGTGAAGCATGCTAGAGGGATAGGTGCGGAGCTCCAAGATAGAGGACCAATATCTACAGCTCCCCCACCCCCAGGTGTCAATGTACTGCAGACAGCCCCCTTTGTTGCTGTGGGGAAATCAGGCAAATGGGTTGCCAGTGGTAGAGGCAGAGTTAGGAAAGCCTGGTACCGCAACAGTTGTTGGACATCCTGTAATGGACAGTCTCCTGAGTTAGGAAAGCCTGGTACCGCAACAGTTGTTGGACATCCTGTAATGGACAGTCTCCTGATCTAATGACTGACTCCTCCCCTCATAGGTCTGTCTGATGCTGAGTAATCCAAGTTTTCCAAGCAGGCCTCTTTCTCTGCTTTGCCATTTTCATATCTCTTTTAGGTTGTCCTACCCTTTTATTTTTATTTAATTTTTTTAATTTTTATTTATTTTGTATGTGTATGAATGTACAGTCTGCATGTAGGTTTGTGCACCCATGTCATGCAATGCCTCGGAGGTCAGGAGAGGGTGTCAGATTTCCCTGGAACTGGAGTTAAAGATGGTTCTCAGCCACCATGAGGGTGCTGGGGATTGAACCCGGGTCCTCTGCAAGAGCATTTGGTGCTCTTAACCCCTAGGCCATCTCTCCCAGCCCCTGTTCTACCCTTTTATAGACACTCTTTTATACTAGTCTAAGTCACTTAAATCTGTCAAAACACCTCCTACATTATTTTTTTTTTTTTTTGAGACAGGTTCCCTGCAGCCCCAGCCGTCCTGGAAATCTCTATGTAGACCAGGTTAGCCTTGAACTCACAGAGATCTGCCTGCCTCTGCCCCCCAAATGCTGGACTGAAAGTTGTGTGCCACCACAGCCAGTGTCACCTACGTGACAAAGATCCTCTCCCACTAAGGGACTCAGCATAGCCACTAAAGCTCCATACTGATCTCAAGGCCCTTGTTCAAACAAGTTTTTCCTTAAACCTCTGGTAAACATAGGCTGATCTGGTCCAGTGAACTGGGAATACATCACTTTCCTCATACCTAGTTCTCTCAGTAGTGCCTGCCCTTCCTGTATTGTCCTCCAGTCCCTCATATCCATGGGAGCCTCTACTGGGGATGAACAAGTATCTCTAATGGCTTGTATAAGCCAGTCCATCAGGGACTAATTCCCCCTTTACTGATTCAGGTTATGCAGCCTCTCAAGGAGGTACGGGTACTTATGGGGTTCAGCTTTGATGCCTCTGCAGCACTTAAGCTCATATCTGCTCCCATGTCCCATATCCTCACAAGCCAGGTGATGAGGGACTCCTTCATTGCTTGTTTGAAAGTATTCCCTAGTTCCAACAGCTCCAGTGCTGAGTATCCTCTGATTGCTATAATTTCTCACACCAGACCATTTCTAAGTCCACCACCAGTATGTTGAAACGTGGATTTTTTCCCCTACTTTCTATTAAAGATCTAGCTGGAGGGCAATCTTGTGCTTTTCTTAGGTTACTCCCTTCCTCATCACTCTCTACCCTCTCCCATAGTTTCCAGGTTGTGGGGTCCCAGGATGAGCCTTGCATTATCAATCTAATCTGGGCTCTCTTCCCCTTCTGGCCCCCTATCCATAAAAAAAACAAAACAAAACAGCAGGCTAATACCTCTATCTCCATTTCTCTCCTATGCAATTTCATGGCAATTCAGAGCCTAATACTGAAGAAGCCAGCCCCTTATTCCTTCCTTGTTCTAATTCCTCTTTTATACCTTTAACTCATGATGTAGATCTTTGTGAGTTCAAGGCCAGCCTGCTCTACATAGTGAGTTCAAGACCAGCTAGGACTACAACAGGGAGACCCTGTCTCAAAAAGACAAAAAAGAAAGAAAGAAAGAAAGAAAGAAAGAAAGAAAGAAAGAAAGAAAAAACAACCAATTAGGATGGATTTCATGGCACAAACCTTACATCCCAGGACTTGGGAGGCAGAGGCAGGCCACTCTCTATGAGTACCAAGTCAGCCTGGTGTACATAGAAAGTTCCAGGCCAGCCACAGTTATATAGATTGATCCTGCATCAAAACAAATAACAACAAATCTAAGCCTGGTAAGTTGGCTCAGTGGGTAAAAGAGACTGCACTGCAAGCCTGGTTACCTGAGTTCGATCTCTATAATTTATATATCACACATACTTACACCAGAAATCAATAAGTACATTGTTAAGAATTAGTGACTCACTTGAAGCTGGAGAGATTACTCAGCAGCTGAGCACACTGACTACTGCTCATACAGAAGTCCCAGGTTCCATTCCCAGAACTCACATGGCTGTTAATCACCCTTCTTACCAGTTCCAGGGGATCCACTGCCCTCTTCTGCCCTCTGTGGGATTTCAAGACATGGGGGCACTTCTATACATGCAGGCATACTCATACACATTAAAGGAAAAGAATCCCAGTACTAAGGAGGCAGAGGCAGGTGGATATCTGTGAGTCAGCTGCCCACCACAGAGTTCGCTTAATGAGCTCCAAGCCAGGTGAGCCACAAAGTGAGAACTAGCCTTAAAGCAAAGCAAGGCCTGGGGATGAAGTTCCATCGTAGATTGCTTGCTCAGCATGCACCAACGTTGTATTTGGCCCCAGCACAGAATGCCCAGGGCATAGTACATGCCAGCATTTGAGACTGAGGCATGAGGACGGCAAGTTCAAGGCCAGTCTAGGCAGCACTGAATGAACATGCCTCCAAAGAAGACAAAGCTCGGAACAATAAAACAAAGTTCAGGCCAGGCTTGTGGGGATCGCCTTTAATCCCAGCACTATGGAGACAGAGGTGGGTGGATATTTGTGAGTTCAAGGCCAGCTTGGTCTCCATAGAGTTCCAGGAAAGATGGGGCTGCAGGGAGACCCTGTCTCAAAAAGACCAAACAAAAAAAGTTCAAAGCCTGGTGTAGTGGGATAGTGGGAGAGCTTTAATCCCAGGACCTGGGGAAAGAGAGGTAGATTGGTAGATCTGACCTTGAAACCCACCTGGTCTACACAAGGAATTCCAGGCCAGCCACAGCCACATAGTCTCAAGAACTTAAAAAGTTTACGGTTTAGCCGGGCGAGGTGGCGAACGCTTTTAATCCTAGCACTTGGGAGGTAGAGGCAGACGGATCTTTGTGAGTTCAAGGCCAGCCTGGCCTACAAAGTGAGTTCCAGGACAGCTGGGGCTACAGGGAGACCCTGTCTCGAAAAGACCAAAAAAAAAAAAAAAAGTTTACGGTCCTAACTCAAGTTGCAGGGGAATCTGAAGCCTCCTTCTGAGTCCATGGGCATTGTACAAAATGAGTGTATTTAACACACATATAGGCAATGCACTCATGCACTTAAATAAAAATAATAAAATATTGGGGCTGGAGAGATAGCCTAGCGATTAAGAGCACTGACTGCTCTTGCAGAGGATCCGGGTTCGATCCCCAGCACCCACATGGTGGCTAAGAACCGTCTGTAATTCCGATTCCAGGAGAACTCCAGTCCCAGGGGAATCCGACAACCTCTTCTGACCTCCCCGGCATTGCACGACATGGGTGCACAAACCTACATGCAGACGGTACATTCATACACATACAAAAATAAATAAATAAAAATAATTAAAAAAATAATATTAAAAAACAAAGTAAGTTGAAAGACTGTGGAGAGTGGGAATGAGGGAGCCCAGCTGAGGGGAGAAAACCACTCAGAGCCATGAAGCGGTCGGTCGTGGTAAGGCCCTGCAGTGAGGACCTGCTCAATCAGATGATGGTAGGCTGCAGGACTGGAAAGAACATAGTCATTTATAACAGCTGCAGCAGCTACCAGTTCCAGGGGAAAGTCTGTCTGGGACAGAAACCCAGAGAAAGCAAAGGTGCCATGACTCCTGATGCCTTCTCCTTGCCCTGGGCCCTCCCCTCACGACCACCGTTCTGCCGGCCCTTCTCCTCCCAAGGGCTGCTTAACCCTTTGTACTGCTCAGAGACAGTGAGTCCCTGTGCCTGAGCCATCACAGTTCCAGACTATCTCCTTGCCTGGGAACTTCCTTTTGTTGTTTTGTTTTGTTTTGTTTTGTTTTGTTTTGTTTTTCAGACAAGGTCTTGTGTAGCCTAGGCCTGAAACTCTTTATGTAAGGAAGGATGATCTTGAACTTCTGACCCTCCTGTTTCTAACTCGGGAGTCCTAGGATTACAAATCTGTATCAGCTTGGCCTTTATTCTCATCTCCTTTCTATGCCAGCCAGGTCCAGCCCACCTCTGCACAGTAGCCCCTGTCTGTGCTGTGGAGTCCACAGCCTCTGGAAGAAGTTACAGTTCACAGGGAAGAACAGAGAGCCAGGAACACACTCAGACCTCTGCAGTCACAGGGAAAGGTCCATTTTCTGACTGGAAATAGAAGGAGAGAGTGCTCTTCTGTTTTCTTACCAGGCATGAAGGATTGATTAGGTAAGTCAGGAAGGTTCACACAGGTGCTAATGAGTCTGTTTCTCAATTGGGGCCTGACCCATCTGTCCTGACTGAATAATAGGAACCTTCCTTGTCCAGACCCCACAGAGTTGCTGAGAGCTCATTGGCTGCTAGGCTCTGCCCTCCCTCCTCAAGGGAGGAGCCACCAGGCTTTGGGGAGGTGGATTAATGACCATCCCTAGAGGTCTATATAAGACTTGCCCACCCTGGCATCCCTCATGTGCTGCTGCTAGCACCTGCTTTGTGCCTCTGACTGGGAGAATCTTGAACAGGACCCTTCAGATCCACCCATTCCAGGTGAGAGAAATACCTGGCCCCATGGGGGTGGGAGGTAGGAGACAGGAAGACTCAGTGGTCCAGAAGGCCTGCTCACTGTGCAAGGCACAGTGTAGAATCAGAGTTCCCAGGGGAATGCGAGTCCAAAATTCCAAATCAGGTCATTTTCTGGTTTTAACTTTGTTTCCTTCTTGCACACTGTCTTCTGCTCCTCAGCTTCACTTGTTCACCTCAGTACACCTGGGAAGGAAGCTCAGGGGGAGACTTTTCCTCTATCAGACTGACCTATGAGCATGTCTGTGAGGCATTTTCTTAATTGAGTTGATGTGAGAGAGAGAGAGCCCAGCTCACTGTGGGCTTAGATGGTGCCTCCCATGGGCAGGTGGTCTCCAGGTAGATAAGAAACTGGGCTGCACACAGGCCAGAGCAGCAAACCAGTAATCTGCATTCCTGCAGTCGGTGCCTCCAGTTTGTGACATGAGTCACTGCTGCTGAGTAAGCTCAGAGAGGGACCTTACCTTGGAGATGTAAGGTGGAGTAAACTCTTTCCTCCTCAAATTGCTTCTGTTATGGTGTTTTTCACAGAATTAAGAAAAGTAACAGATTTCTCTTTGTTGCTGCTGTTGCTGTGTTTAAGCAGGTGTGCCTGAAGGAGCCTGATCCTCCTGCTCCTTAGTCTTGGAATTCCAGGCAAGCACCCCAATATCTAGGTTCAGTTTTCTAGACAGAATCTCACTATGTAGCCTAGGCTAGCTTGGAAACCTGTAGAACAGGCTAACTTCAAACTGAGAAAAGTGTGTCTCTATCTCCAGCATTCTACGATTGAAGGCATGTCCCACTGTACCTGGTCTTGACTTCCATTTTAAAACAATTTTATATGTATTGGTGTATTGCTTGTACCTATATAAGTGCACCCATGTCATCCAATGCCCTCAGAGGTCAGAAGGTGTCAGATCCCTTATAACTGCAGTTACAGATGGTTGTTAGCCACCTGTGGGTGCTGGGAATTGAACCCTGGTTTTGCAGATCATCCAGTAATCTTAAGCATTGAGCCATCACTAGACTCTATTGTTTTTTTGTGTTTTGTTTTTTTCTCAATGGTTCACTATTTAGCCTTGGCTAGCTTGGGACTCGCTATGTAGAACAGGCTAGCCTCAAGCTAACAGAAAAGTATATCTGTCTCTAGCAATGCAAAATAAAAGGCATGCCCCACTACACCTGGTCTTGACTTTCATTAAAAAAAAGTGCAAGCTGGGCACTGTGGTGCATCCCTTTAATCCAAGGATGGCAGAGGCAGGTGGATCTCTTGAGTTCAAGGCTAGCCTTGTTTACATAGCCACTTTTAGTCCTGTTGGGACCATTGGAGAATGTCTCAAGACAGGGGGAACAAAAAAATCCAGAAAAACTGAATGCTTGCTTATATGGAAGTACACCCGTGTCAATGCAATGCCCTCAGAAGTCGGAAGAGCACGTTGGATCCCCTCAAACTGGAGTTACAGGTAGTTGTTAGCTGCCTTTGGGTACTTGGAATTGAACCCCGGTTCTCAGGCAACAGCAGCCAGTGCTCTTAATTGCTGAGCCAACTCTCATGGGCCAACTTACATTTCTTTTGCTTTTATTTCTTCTTGACAGTCTCCCTGGTCCCAGCCTGCCTGGAACTCAGTATGTAGACCAGGCTGTCCTTGGTCTCAGAGATCTGCCTACCCCAGCCTCCCAAGGCCTGGGAATAAAGCTGAGAGCCCCCAAGCCTGGAAATTTACATTTTTTTCAGTCTTTTTGAGACGGGGTCTCCCTGTAGCTCCAGCTATCCTGGAACTGGCTATGTAGACCAGGCTGGACTTGAACTCTCAGAGATCCGCCTGCCTCTGCCTCCCAAGTGCTAGGATCAAAGGTGTGCGCCACCAAACCCGGCAGGAAAGTTACACTTCTTAATGATTGTTTCCATATATCCTCTTTAGAAATTTACAGTTATTGGTCTATTTTTGCCTTATTTCTTTGTTTTACAGTTCTGGGGATCTGAACCAGGGTGTAGTTGGATCATAGTTGGTCTTCAGTTTCTGAGATCAAAAGATTTTGCTGCCTCAGCCTTGAGAGTAGCTGGGATAACAGGTGTGCCCACTGTGCCCAGCTCTGCCTAATTTTGTTTTAGAGATTCCTCCTCCCAGAGTCTCCCATATCCTGGGATTATAGGACTGAGCCAGCTCTTATGATGGTGTGTGTGTGTGTGTGTGTGTGTGTGTGTGTGTGTGTGTGTGTAAGATTTATTGGGCATAGGGAGCATGGTAGGAAGAGGTTGTGGTGTTGGAAGAAATTTTGTGAGATTCCATTCTCTCCTATGTGGGTCCATGAGCTCAAACCCTGGTCATCAGCCTTGGGTGTTAGTCCCCTGGCCAGTGACCCATCTGAGCCATCCTGTCAGTGTTTTTTTTTTTTTTTTTTCTTTTCAAGACCGGGTCTCAGTATGTAACCCTTGCTGGCTTTGAATTCACTGTGTAGACCATGCTAGTCTCCAACTCAGATTCACCTGCCTCTGCCTCCCAAGTGCTGGGACTACGCCATGCCTGGTACATTAGTGTTTCAAGTAATGAAGATCCTTTTCAGGTTCAGTAGAGGGATGAGACACATCAAAATGGATTTCACGTGATAAGGTCCTCTAATAAAGCCAGACGATAGCCGAGGGGAAAGCTAGGAGAGGATCCAATGGCAACCCGACAGGAATGGGAATTCCTAATGTTTATAGACATTAAGGGGTCTTTTAGATGAGCAGATTGGTGAAGGCACTAGATAGGATAAGGCAGTAATTTAAGAAACAAAAAATCCTATTGTCACATCCTAATTGGGGGCGTTGTGTGCCCGGAGCCTAGCAGCTGAGGTAGGTACTAGATAGGATGGGGTGGGGCGAGTCCCTGGTGCAGGTGCAGGTGCAGCCTCTGCTAGCTAACTTTCCAGCCCTTTTGCTTACACTAAAAAATAGACACAACTTCATGGAAAAAGACACAGGATGTCAGGGTAGTCTGTGGGCATCAAGTTTGGTTCTGGCTATTTCTTCTGAAATTGGGGTGTCACTGGGGTTAAGGTCAAATTCCCCTCCCTTTTCATTCTGTGTCAGTTGGTTATTTTCCTCTCATGTTATTTTCTGATTTTATGTGTACATGTGTTTCCTGTATGCGTATAAGTGAACCCATGTCCTTCAGTGCCCGTGGAGGTTATAAAAGGGCATCACAACCCCCAGAGACAGAGTTACAGCTAATTGTTAGCCATCATGTGGGTACTGGGATTCTAACTTGGATCTTCTGCAAAACCAGCCAATGCTCTTAACCACTGGACCATCTCTCCAGTCCCCTTATCAATCTATCTATCTATCTATCTATCTATCTATCTATCTATCATCTACCTACCTATCTATTTTTGATCCACTTTCACTATACAGTCCCAGCTGGTCTGATTGTTTTATAGAGAAGGCTAGCCTCCCAAGTCCTGGATTAAAGGCATGCACCACCATGCCTGGACAAAGTCTTTTTTAAAAAAAACTTTATTTTTATTGTATGTGCATAAATGTTATATCTGCATATATGTAAGTGTACCTCTGCCACACAGTACTTACAGAGGGGAGAGGAGGGCATCAGATCCCCTAGACCTGGTGTTACAGTTGTTGCCATCATGTGTGTGGTGGGACTAGAAGCCAGATCCTCTGCAAGAGCAGTCAGTGCTCTTAACCACTGATACATCTCTCCAGCCCCAGCACAGATGGCCTCCTTTTCACAGAGATGCAACTGCCTCTGCCTCCTGAGTGTGGGGGTTAAAGGTGTGCTCCACCATGCCTTGCCCCAAATTTTCTTCTCAATAAAGGCAAGGGGCTGGCTGGGATGTAACGCTTATGATTCCCTGTACCACATAAAGCTAGACATGGCAGCACAGGAAAGGTTATGGGTTTGGTGTTAAATAAGACAGTGAGGCAGAGTAATCTATTGGAATAAGATTTATAAGAGATTTAAGATTTTAAAAGTTTTTTTTATGGGTATGAGTATATTTACCTGCATGTGATCAGTGTACCCCTGTTGTGCAATGTTTAGCAGGTCAGAAAAGGGCATCAGTTTCCCAGAGCTGGACTTACAGGTAGTTGTTAGTGACCATGTGGGTGCTGGAATTTAAGCCTGGGTCCTCTGCAAAAACAGTGCTCTCCACCACAAAACCACCCCAACAACCCAAGATATTTTTTTTTATTTTTATTTATTTTTGTATGTGTATGAATGTACTGTCTGCATGTAAGTTTTTGCACCCGTGTTGTGCAATGCCATGGAGGTCAGAAGAGGGTCTCAGATTCCCCTGGAACTGGAATTCTCCTGGAACTGGAGTTACAGACGGTTTTCAGCCGCCATGTGGGTGCTGGGGATTGAACCCGGGTCCTCTGCAAGAGCAGTCGGTGCTCTCAACCGCTAGGCTATCTCTCCAGCACCCAAGATATTTTTAAAAACCTATTTGTGCATGTGTGTCTGCATAGGCCCAAAGAGAGCATCTGATCGCCTGCAGCTGGAGTTACAAGTGATTGTGGGCCACCCAACCTGGGCATCAGCAGCCCACCTTAGTACCGGAAGAGCAGGAACCTAGCATCTCTTGACCCCTTGAGAGTGAATAATAGAATAGATAGAAGAGGCAACCAGTGTGGAGTGGCCTCAGAGAAGAATTTGGGCCCAGGCACAGACAGGGAATCCTTTCATAGAGGATTCAGAGGAAGGGGACGGTCTATGTCACATGATTGGGAAGTACACAGTAAATGCCCTGGTGAGGTCAGAGGTGGAAAGTGAGGGGGGCAGGAATCTGGGAAACAGCAAATGACCTTTGTTCTGGAAACTAAATTACTGGACGTTTAGAAATGATCACACTTTAAGCAAAATGAAGGAACTTAAAGCTGCTGTGGCCCTTGCTGCTAGCATGTATGTGCCCCGAAGCGCAGCATATGGGAGATGGAGGCCAGCCTAGGATGCAACAAAACTTCTCTTTAATCATCATCTTCTGAGTGTGGTGCACAGCACCTGCAATTACAGCACTTGGGAGTGTGAGGCAAGAAGATAGCTGTCCAGCTTAAGCTACAATCTGAGTTCTAGACCAGCCTTAGCTATGAAGTGAGCCCCTATCTTAAACCCCTGAGGTAGATTTGGACATTGTATTCTTTTCAGATCAGAAACTTATTTTGGTTTATCATGTGGGTTCCTCAAGGAACAGTCTCCAAACGTTGCCACCAGCATATAATTGGGTCTCATCGGTCCTACAGATGGGGTTCTCTAGAGGGATCGAGATCCGTTCTGGTGCATGAGCCTACTTGTGATGTCTGATCTGTGGATTTTCACTTCAGGGCATGGGGAGCAAGGTCTCTGGGTGGCCATGACAGACAAGAGGCACAGGCTCTGTTGTCCCTGGTTTCATGACCCCTCTAACCTCTGCATTCCTCAGTCTACAGAGTTCTTATGTAGGGACACTCAGGAATAGCTACTATTTGTCATTGAGACTGCTTAGGCCTGGCACCCAGCACACAGTCATGACCTGCACAGTCAGTGTCCTGGTTACTGAGGTATGGTGACACAGACCTGTACAATCCTAAGGATAATTTGGTTTTCCTGACCAGCTTGCCTTTTCCCTTTTTGAACCCCAGTACTGGAGATATAAACCAGGGCCTTGCATGCTACCCAAAGCAGCTTACACTGAACTGCTTCCAAGCTACAGTTTTCTAGATTATTTTGAGATAAGGTCTTAGTCCAGGCTGGCCCTGACCTCCCTCTGCAGCACAGCCCGGAATTTCCTCTTGCCTTAGCCCTCTGAGCACGTAGTACTACAGGCCTGTGTCAGTGTCCCTCCAGCTGAATGTAAATTTCTAAGTCTGTCCTCACTTCACAGTGACTCTGTGTTGGACATTTGAACTTTGATCCTTCCTGGAAGTCAGGGGTGCTGGTAGAAAAGCCAAAAAAAAAAAAAAAAAAAAAAAAAGCCAGCAGAGACAGAGCTGAGGGTTCTCTTTGAACAAACGTGCTGTAGTCAGAGGAAGCTGAGCTTCAGAGGAAAGGAGAGGACTCAGTGCTTGAGTCCCTAGCTGAAGGGACAGCCAGCATCCTCACTCTGGGGCAGCCATCTTGTGCAGCAGTGTGCTGACTGGATTCTGATGGGGAACCCTCAGGGTTGACAGGAGGCAGGCTGGGCAGGTGCGGGCATCTGAGACTGAGCTGGTAGCTGTGCAGAGCATAGTGGTGGTGACAAGTGCCTTGTTTTGGGACACCACTGGGTGTTCTATTGGGCAGCAGCCCTGCTGCAGTGAAAATCTTCCCACAAAAGTCAAACCTTTTAACTAGTCAGGGGTCCCAGTTTCGGAAATGGGAACCAGGATTTCAGCCCTGACAGGTGGCTGGGTCCCATCTATTCCCCGCCTGCATCCTCTCCTACTACCTGCCTCTTTGTAACTTTTCACTCTTTTTTGACTAGATGAACAAGACGGTCATCTTTCATGTACATGAATAGATGTCCACGATGACCAGCTTTATTTTCAGAAATGGCCATCTATTTCTGTATGAGAGATTCCCTGAAATCCATACATCCAAAAGGCTACCTGCTTGTGATCAGTGCAAGGCAGTCTGACTTTCAGACCATCCTCATGTCCATAGGAAACTCAAGGCAAGTAACAGTGTCATAGCCAGACCAAGTTTTTTTAAACTGCAGAATAGGACTAAGAAGATGGTTTAGTAGGTGAGAGTACATGCTGCACAAATACAGGGACCTGAGTTGATCCAAAGCACCCTCATAAGAATCTGGGGATGGGGGTACATCCCTTAAGTACAGTGCTGTGGAGGACAGAGTCCTGAGCACTATGCTGGGTTACAGGCATGCACAGACATTCTTGGCTGGAACTCTGAACATATCCTAAGACTGACCAACAGAAACTTTTTAAGCTTTTTTTCACAGGATAAAAATGGGGATGCCGGGATTTTTCAAGCTTGGGTACCTGATTTTGAGAGTAGAGACTATTAAGCACTTTTCCCCAGTCCCTCTGGATAGTGTCCGAACCAGGGCAGGAGCCTAGTCTGAGGCCCAGACCCTTTTGCAGTTGAGTGGAGCACTTGGGGCTGGCCTGGGTGTGGGGCTGCAGAAGGACACTGTATTAAAAGGGCCAACTATTTTTACTGTTATTTTTTTTTTTTTTTTTTATTTCGGTATGTATATCAATGTACTGTCTGCATGCAGGTCTGTGCACCCGTGTCGTGCAATGCCGCGGAGGTCAGAAGAGGGTCTCAGATTCCCCTGGAACTGGAGTTCTCCTGGAACCGGAGTTTCAGACGGCTCTCGGCCGCCATGTGGGTGCTGGGGATCGAACCCGGGTCCTCTGCAAGAGCGGTCGGCGCTCTTAACCGCTAGGCCATCTCTCCAGCCCCCTATTTTTACTGTTATTATATTAACAACATGTTCCATGGTGTCCTTGAACTGTAGATCTTCCTTCCTTAACCTCCTCAGTTGTGGAATTATAGTCAAAACACCATAGTACCTGGCTTGATAGGTATCTATCTTTTTTTTCTTCTGATAAGGGGACTCACTCTGTGTTCCAGGCTATTTGGATTTCTGTATGGGCTCAAGGATGGAGTAAAGTGTCCTTAATGTAGCACATTCTGAACCCCGTAAGTGGTATAATCGCAGGCTAGTGGTAGATGCACAGTTCAAAATACTTTTTGTCTTTTTAAGACAGGGTCTTCCTGTAGCTCCAGCTGCCCTGGAGCTCACTATGTAGACAAGGCTGGCCTTGAACTCACAGATCAGCCTGCCTCTGCCTCCCAAGTGCTAGAATTAAAGGCATGTACCACCACGCCCAGCTCAAGATACTTCTTACACCACACCAAGGGATTCATAAAGAACCGTATTTACACAGGGTGGGGCATGCCTTTAATTCCCATCCCTCAGGAGGCAGGGGCAGGCAGATCTGAGTTCAAGGCCAGCCTGGTCTACAGAGCCAGGTCCAGGGCAGCTGAGGCTGCAGGGAGACCCTGTCTTAAAAAGATTTTTAAAAAGTATAACAGGTATTTATTTTCTTTTTTAAATTTTATTTATTTATGTATGTGTATGAATGTACTGTCTGCATGCAAGTTTGTGCACCCATGTCGTGCAATGCTGTGGATGTCAGAAGAGGGTGTCGGATTCCCCTGGAACTGGAGTTCTCCTGGAATTGGAATTTCAGACGGTTCTCAGCTCCCATGTGGGTGCTGGGGATTGAACCCGGGTCCTCTGTAAGAGCGGTCGGCGCTCTTAACCGCTAGGTCATCTCTCCAGCCCCAGTATTTATTTTCTAAGTGGGTTGGCGGCAGTGGCCACCAGGGATCCAAGAACCTAGGAAGGAGTCTAAGGGAGGAAGACAAAGTTGGAGGCCAGTCCTTGTGACATACAGAGATAGAAGCCAGCCAGAGCGACTTAGCATGACACTGTCATTCAAAAGAACAATGACCCAAGTTTGAGAAGACCATGGAAGGCTCACGGTAGTTTACATGAGGTAAGGCTTCTCCTGACACATGTGCTCCCTTTCCACCAGGACCTATGATCTGCTTCTCATTGGCTACCTGGCCCTCATCCCTGGGAAGAACCTAGTGCCCTGCCTTTCTGAGGTGTCTACGGCCACAACTTCAGCCACACTGTACTCTGCAGATCTTGCTCAGAAAGCTCCCCTTCAGGATTCCTTTAGGATAATCTGCTCTGGTAAGTGGGGAAATGGGAGCTTCGAGAGTCGATTTCTGGGCCTCACTAGAGACTACATGGAAAGGGAATTCAGCCTTGATACTATGTTTTACTTCTTGCAATTTTTTTTTTTTAAGACATGGTCTCCCCTGTAGTTCCAGCTATCCTGGAACTCACTATGTAGACCAAGCTGGCCTTGACCTCATATGCCTGCCTCTGCCTCCCCAATTCTGGGATTAAAGACATATGCCACCATGTCAGGCCTAGCCTTGAATTTTTCTAGCCTGCCTCTTTTGCACAATGCCCAGAATCTCAGATCTGTTCTCAGCTAAAGGACAATTCATAGTACTCTCCTTGCATTACTGGGGCTTTGTGTTGTTTGGTGGTGGAACTCCACCTGGAGGTCATGGGATGTTGGGATCAGAATGAAATGATCAATGTGCTGAGGGCTGGTAAAGACAAACAGTTCTGGGGAATCTTCTTGAACAAAGTGCTGGCCAGAGGGAGCTGAACCTGGGCGGGAAGGTGAGAACTGCAGAGAGCTCAGGGCTTGGGATGCAACTGAAGGTAGAGGTATTGGGCAAGCATCCTGCAAAGGGGGGTCAGGACCTGGCCAGTGTGGAGAAGTCAATGGAGGAAGGCCCAGAGGGCTTGATGGGCAGCTGCAGAAGATGGTAAGCTAGTAGCTTTCCAGGACAGATCGGTCACAGCGGTTTGTGATTAGCTATGCTGACTACCTTCCATGCACTGGACCTGATGGAAAGAACATCTTTGTTCTTCAATCTGTTCTAACTGGTGAGCTGCAGAAAAGAACCAGCCAGGATTTCAGCTCAAGCAGGTGGCTGGGTGTCTTGCTGTCAGGACTGGCTTTATCTTTGCTTTCTTGTCATTCTCTGAAGTCTTTTAACCTTTGCCAACCACATGGTCACAAGGCCCAGTCTGCCCTGTTCGCCTGCTGGGTCTAAATGGTTGAAATGATCTAGGGTGTAGAGTGAGGTAATCCCATCACATCAGAGGTGACTCCCATGATTAGGAGCTGAAGTCTACTCTTGGCTACACAGGTAGTTCCAGACCTGGCTACCCGAGACCAAACAACCCTTCCTGGGCTACTGAGTGACTTCAAGAGCACCTGGGACATGGCTTTAATCTCAGCACTCAGGAGGCACAAGAGCAGATCTGAGATCAAGCCCGGCTTGCTCTGCTTAGTGAGGTCCAAGCTAGCTGGGTCCTGTCATATTGTTCAAAGATGAAGGACTTGCTTAGCAAGATCCTTCCCCAGTGCTGCATAACAATAAACAAGCAGGTACTGGCTTCAGGTGCTCACTGTCCTTTTTCTCTGGGACTTACCATCCTATTAGTCCTAGTTCTCTATGGTCTTTCAGTCTCCTTCCCCAGCCCCAGTCCTTTCAAGCTTTCAGAATCCTTTTGGATTTTCAGAGTCAAAGCAAGAATCCAATCTTACTCCTCTTAGGGTCTGAGATGAGGCTAGCCTGGGATACATGAGGTGCTGTCTCCACAAACCAAAGAGAAGGGGTGGCGCTGGTTGCCTAGCAAGCTTGAGACCCTGGTTCTATCACTAATAAGTCTGTACTCCCAGCACTGGTGGAAGGCGGGTCAGCATTCAACTTCATCCTCAAATACACAGCAAGTTTGAGGACAGCTTTGAATACAACCAAATAACAAAAACAAATTTAAAAGTGGTTACTGGGAGAAATCGGTGAGGTAGAATTTCTGTTATCTGGGTGCATTACAAATTAAAGAGTGGTTTGTCTGTTCATTTTATGTGCATGAGTGTTATGCATGCACATGCATGCATGTATATATGTAAAGTGCACCCCTTCCTGCAATGCCCAAGCAGGCATTCACCTGGATCCCCTGGAACTAGGGTATGGACAGCTGTTAACCACCGTGTGGCTACTGGACATTGAACCTGGGTCCTCTGCACTAAATTTTTATCTTTGGAGACACTGTTTACAATGTGCTGTTTCAGGATCCAGAGTTACATCCACTTGAAATGTCTTGGTAATTATGCTCAAGACAATGCTGTGGAGGAAGGTGGTGGTCATACTCCTTCAATGCGAATGAAATCAATGTAGGGCAATTTGAGTTTCTGTGTCTGTGATAGACACTGTTGGCACATGCCAGTGAGTCTAGTTTTGACTTTATACATTTGTACTCTACCTCCTTCAAGTAGACATTTTAACAAGGAGACATCATCTGAAAATTTTGTTAGGTTTTCACTGACTTTTGCTTTTACCTTGTAACTGCTTCAGAGCGCTCTTGCTGATCCTGGAGAAACAGCCTAACATGTTCATACTCAGACTTTCTTTCTGCTCTTAGACGTTTGGCCTCGTTCTTCACTTCCCATGATTGTCTAATTTATCATGGCCATTTTTTCCAACTGGTTCCACATTCTCCGTCCAGTTCAATGTAACACTCATTTGTTTCCATAACATTGGGCGGCTTTCTCTATGGGCCAAAGTGAGGCTTGGAAGTGGGGGAGAAGCTGCACTCTGGGTGGAAACCTTCTAGGTCCCTGGAACAGGAAGAGGTCAGACCCGGTGTGTCCTTTTTACACCCAAGCTTTCTTTTTTGTCTTTCCCTCTTGGTTCTTGTGGGGAGCAGCTTGACAAGTTCTGTGAAATTACCCTGCTGATGGTTGCTTGAAGACTGCCTTCCTGGACAGTTAAACCAACAAGAGAAGGGGAAATGACCCTTTAGATCTTTCCAGAATGCAGTGATGCAGGAGATGCAGAAGTTATGCCCACATTTGATAGTCACTGGGTTCTGCAAGTACTCCTTCCAGGGGGGACAACAGATCTCTGCTTGCATCTCAGCCACCAGGGAGTCAGACTCCATCCAGCCTTGAACAAAGGTGCTGGACATGGACATGCTGCTTTGAGGAAGCCTTGGTTCTCTGGAGCTCAGAACCCAACAAGTGCTGCTCTCCTCCCTAGACTTGAAAACTGACCAGCGTTTAGTTTCACAGCCTTGTTTTGTTGGTGTCAGCCTGGAAAGCCTTGGTCAGGCTGATGTAAGTTAGTACCAGGGTCTGCTGACAGAAATAGTCCCAAGCCTTCGGCTCACCCTAGTATGTATTTGAGCATATTGACATGACCACTCGATAATCTCAAGTCGTGTGCATACACATGAAAAGATTTTCAAGCTGCATGTGATCTCACAAACCTTTAGTCCAGCACTCAGAAGGCAGAGGCATGTAGATATGAGTTCAGGCCAACTTGGTCAACATAGCAAGTTCTAGGCCAGCCAATGCTACAAAGTGAGAATTTGTCTCAAACAGTAATTTTCCTAGTTTATAAAATGACAGGCTTCATTATGTTTCATTCACGTGTCATTATAACTTTCATTGGCTTTCCAACTTTCCCCCTCTTCCCCCTCATCCTCTATGGTCCCCCTCCCATCTCTGCCTCTACAGTGCTGGGATTAGGAGCCCAACCCACCATGAGCAGCATTTCTACCTGGGTTCCAGGTATTGAACTCGGAGTCCTGTGCTTGCATGGCCAGCGCTACAGATGGATGTTTCTCCAGCCTCTGTGTCCCACCTCCCCATCCCACAGTACCCTGTGCTTGCATGGCCAGTGCTACAGATGGATGTTTCTCCAGCCTCTGTGTCCCACCTCCCCATCCCACAGCACCCTGTGCTCACCCTCCCTCCCCTTAGACCCCTTCTTTTATTATACATCCACTTTTCCACATACTGTCTGACATTTCCTTTCAGATGCAAGTTAGCTAAATATGAGTCTATATCATGTTTCTCCAATTTTATTAAATTATGAAAACTAAGTTTAAGTTTACAGAAAATTGTAAGGCATGCAACTGGTTTCTCCTAATGTATTACAAAAATCACCAGCATGTTCGTTTCTAAAAACAGCAAAAATTTCCAAACTAACCCTCGTCATACTATATAACATCTATTTTACTAAATACGTATTGGACTAGTTACCTAAGTATTTTTTTAAAAAGTTAGTGGAGGGGCTGGAGAGATGGCCTAGCGGTTAAGAGCACTGACTGCTCTTGCAGAGGACAGGGGTTCGATCCCCAGCACCCACATGGAGGCTGAGAGCCATCTGTAACTCCAATTCCAGGAGAACTCCAGTTCCAGGGGAATCCGACACTCTCTTCTGACCTCCGAGGCATTGCTTGACACGGGTGCACCGACCTGCATGCAGACAGTACATTCATACACATACAAAAATAAGTAAAATTAAATTAAATTAAAAAAAAGTTAGTGGAACCTGCAACTGAAGTAAAGACAGTATCCCTCCCTCATCTTTGTTGCTGCCCCCAGGCACGCTGGCCCTGCTCAGCTCTTCTTTCAGAAACTAGTATCTTTTCTTTGCTGTTTCTCAGTCCCCTCTCTTCCTGTGTTTCAGCTGTTCTGGGAGAACTCATCCCGAGCCTCCTCCCCTTCTCCAGCTGCCGGCTCAGTTATGGCCGAGAACGACGTGGACAATGAACTCTTGGACTATGAAGATGATGAGGTCGAGGCAGCAGCTTCGGGAGCGGGGGCCCAAGCCTCTGCCAAGAAAGCTGTGAAGGGTGCCTACGTCTCCATCCACAGCTCTGGCTTTCGGGACTTTCTGCTCAAGCCAGAGTTGCTGCGAGCCATTGTAGACTGTGGCTTTGAGCATCCATCAGAAGTGCAGCACGAGTGCATCCCTCAGGCCATTCTGGGCATGGATGTCTTGTGCCAGGCCAAGTCCGGCATGGGGAAGACGGCAGTGTTTGTCTTGTCCACACTGCAACAGCTGGAGCCAGCTACTGGGCAGGTGTTTGTACTGGTGATGTGTCATACTAGGGAGTTAGCTTTTCAGATAAGCAAGGAATATGAACGCTTCTCCAAATACATGCTGGAGGTTAAGGTGGCGGTGTTTTTTGGTGGTCTGTCTATCAAGAAGGATGAAGAGGTGCTGAAGAACAACTGCCCACATATTGTCGTGGGGACTCCTGGCCGCATCCTAGCCCTAGCTCGAGATAAGAGCCTCAACCTCAAACACGTTAAACATTTCATCTTGGATGAATGTGACAAAATGCTTGACCAGCTAGACATGCGTCGGGATGTCCAGGAAATTTTTCGCATGACCCCACATGAGAAGCAGGTTATGATGTTCAGTGCCACCTTGAGCAAAGCCATCCGGCCAGTGTGCCGCAAGTTCATGCAAGATCCGATGGAGGTCTTCGTGGATGATGAGACCAAGTTGACACTGCACGGGTTGCAGCAATACTACGTGAAACTGAAGGACAACGAGAAGAACCGGAAGCTCTTTGACCTTCTCGATGTCCTTGAGTTCAACCAGGTGGTGATCTTTGTGAAGTCTGTGCAGCGCTGCATCGCCCTGGCCCAGCTCCTAGTGGAGCAGAACTTCCCAGCCATCGCCATCCACCGTGGCATGGCCCAGGAGGAGAGGCTTTCTCGCTATCAGCAGTTCAAAGGTTTCCAGTGGCGAATTCTTGTGGCTACCAACCTGTTTGGACGAGGTATGGACATTGAGCGTGTGAACATTGCCTTCAATTATGACATGCCAGAGGACTCTGACACCTACCTGCACAGAGTGGCCAGAGCAGGCAGGTTTGGCACCAAGGGCTTGGCCATCACCTTTGTGTCAGACGAGGATGATGCCAAGACCCTCAATGATGTGCAGGACCGATTTGAGGTCAACATCAGTGAGCTGCCTGACAGGATTGACATCTCCTCCTACACTGAGCAGACACAGTAGGGGAATCGTCCATTCTGGAATGTGGTAGTCTATGGCTTTAGAAGAGGTCACCAAGGATAGGGGTGAAGGACACACTACTGCCACCTGCCCCTGCAGCCCCCATCCTGCCCCCCTTCCTTTTGCATTTCCACCACTCTCACACACAAAAAATTAGTAAAATAAAGCCTATATTCCCAGCACCTGGAGACATGGAGCTGGAAAGGTTTGGAGTCCAGTGTCTTCCTTGGATGCATAGTTCAAGGCCAACCTGGGCTACATGAGACTCTGTCTCCTAAAAACAACAAAACAGAACAAAAAACCCTTTTAAAAAAGTATTTGTTACACAGGCTATTTTTTAATTTTTATTTTCATATGTGTATGAACGTACTGTCTGCATGTAGGTTTGTGCACCTGTGTAAGTACAATGCCACGGAGGTCAGAAGAGGGCATCGGATTCCCCTGGAACTGGAGTTAAAGACTGTTTTCAGCCACCATGTGGGTGCTGGGGATTGAACCTGGGTCCTCTGCAAGAGCAGTCAGTGCTCTTAACCACTAGGCCATCTCTCCAGCCCCCCAAACCCTTTTAAATGTTAAGATATCATGATCTGCCACTTGAGGCAGGGCTGGCAGGAAGTGAAGGTAATTCTTACTCTTTTAATTTTGGCGGTGGTCTCAAAGTTGTGTCTTCTGTGATGATTAATCAAAATGTACTCAAATGATTACTGCATTTTTCTGTATTTATGTAAGATTATTGGGGGAAAGGTTATTAAACATTCCTAACAGTCTGGTTTTCCTTATGTGCTTTGTGGGTCAGGAAATGTGGTTTTGGTTTTGTTTGTTTTTTTTTTTTTTTTTCACTGCACACAATGCCAAGGCCTAACCCAGCACTCATGTGCCAGGACAGCCTGGCTCTCCAAAGAGCAGTCCTTGTCTCTAAACAAGTGTGTCTAGGCAGGTGTCCTTGAGGACCTCCTCCACACTGAGGCACATTTACTTCAAGTCTTTGAAGTGATCACAACCATGCTCTGGGCTGTGTGACTATTCTGAGGGCCTCCCTTTTAACCTTCTGCTTAATCCTGTATTAAATGCCTTTATTAAACCCCAATTTGCTTCATTAAAAAATACAGGCAGACATTTTTGAGACAAGGACTTATTACAGAATCCTAATTGGCCTAGTTATTTTATTAGTCTAAATCACAGGATCCCTGAACTTGGCCTTGAGCACACATTTAAAGTTATAGGGGTAGGAAATGGAGTTTCAGAATTCACTGTCATGACACTAATCAGACTAGAAATTCTAGGTAATGACTTAACCTGCTTTAGGTGGAATTAGAATGGTGAGATGTGGTTCTGTATACCTGTACTTCATGCCTATTGGAGGTAGAGACTGGAGTACTGGGGGGAGGGGGCAGTTCAAAGCTGTCTTCCACTACATAGAGACCACTGTAAAAGTTCCTGAGCCTTGGAGGGGGGAACAGGTGCGTAGGATGATCTTTCTCCCATTGTGGTGAGACATTGAACTCTCAGGTCTTTTTAATTGTCTTTTTTCAATGGACTGCTGGCCCATCTGAGTGGTAGTCCTGTCAAAACCCAAATAGAAGGGACCAGGAACATGTAAACAAATCTGGACTGCTATAATAACCTAACCTATGGGCATAAATACAAATGCTTGAATTGTAAATCTGATCCATCAAACAATTTCAGTGGGGCCTACAATTTCCACTGCCATTGTGGGGTCTACCCTACCTACAGGGCCAGATGTGTGATCCTTAGGAGCAGGCCTTACATCCAATTGGAAATTTGCTTGTATATATACTAGACAAGCCACTATGACACCAGCAGGAACATCTTACTTGGCATGTCGAAAGGGTAGCAATCAGGGTCCATCATGAATCATGACTTTGGGGACCATTTTCCCCCAGAAATCTTCACAGCACCCTCCGACACTCTGAAGGCCAGCCATGCAGTGCTAGGGAGTTTTCAGCCTGGTCTCAGCTACACTTCTGTTTCCCACTCTCACATCATGCTTCATATTCAGCAATAGGGTCTTACTGTCTGCTTCTGGTGTGCAACCAACCTTAGTGGCAATAGGCTTTATTTGTGGGTAACTCCATTTCATGGGTGGCCAAACCAATACCAGGTACTGGAACTCCCATTTAACAATTGTACAATTTGGGAGGAGCTCTATTATACATTTTATGCGATATCTTCTTACTCTTGGGATCTATAGGCCAGGCTGCTGTGGACTTTTCCTAACCATCCTGGTGGATATCACTTGCACCTTACCCAACCCTAAAGCTCCTAAGAATTTGTTATACCTGGCCTTTTTTGGTATATAATTTAGTGAATTTTTGTGCATTTCATACATAGTATCTAAATCAGTCTTAATTTTCTATATCCCTTTCTCCACTAATGAAGTAACACAGAAAAACAAACGACATATGTTGTCCCTCATTTGTGGATCGTGGCACCAAATCCTTATAAGTATATATCCAGATGTAATTTCAGGAACCAGGTAAATGAAAAGGCACCAGGAAGGGAAAGGGAAAGAGAGAAACTGAGAAGTGGATGACAGGTGTTACTAAGGGAGAAATGGATAAAATCAGGGAATCTAAATGGGAGACGAGAGGAAGGATTATGGAAGGAAATTTGGGGATAGAGAAGGAGCTCAAGAGAAGTGGGCCCATAGATGACTGGAATTCTCAATTTTCCAAGTTTGGACATAGAGCCCTTGAACTACATAAGTGTAGTGAGAAATAGCGTGTGCCTTACCTCTGCCCTGACACTTGCTCATATTTTTTATTTGACCAGTAAGTACACGTAGGCAATAAATGTAAAGAGTGTCCATATAAACCCAATTAGTTAACATCTGAGTCCAGTTGTTGTACAACCCAGGTCCCCAATCCAGTTTGAAGAGGTTTACTTATTCAAACATGTTGATGAAATGAAAAAAAATCCAGTCCCTTTATGCTGTGATCTCACAATTCATCCCCCCTCCTTAGCCCTTAAAATCGTATGCACCAAACTCTTCCTCTAGAGTCCCTGGGCTTTGGAGGGGAGGGTGAGAGAGTGTGAGAGAAGATCCAGGTGTTTTGTTTTTCCTGAGGTGACAGGTCAGACTCTTGGGACTGTCCAAATTCTGTTTGCAATGGACTAGATTATTTAGCAGTCTCCTTTTAATTCTAGTAAAAAAGCACAAATAGTAACAAATATTAAAGATTATAACAAGTTACTCTATGGGCACAGACACATATGTTTGGATAATATTTTGGTTGGGGCATTATAACTTTTTGACAAAGGGATACTAGTAGCTTTCTAATGTCATCAATAGAGCCTCATGACATTAGAAGGCACCAAGGCTACAGTGTCAGCGATGTGTCATACCCCACCAGAGAGTGGGCCATGGATTGAATTGGGATTTTGTTTTTCTTTCTGGGTTTACATTTATCAGGCTGCCACTATTGCACTATAACCTCTTTGGTGTATAAAATTATAGTACAAGAATTCTGTAGTAAAGCTTCAGAGACCATTTCTTTCTGGCAGGTTATATAGTGCTTTCTGACACCATGAAGATGAGCTGTTGACTTGCAGTGTAGGGTCTCAGCATAATGTTTTTCATGCTCTTATGCCATATCTTAACAAATAGGGTCTTACTGTCCATTTCTTATGTGTACCCAAAGTTATAGGCAAATGGCCTTTGTTTTGGAGGCTTTTAAAGCCTACCTGGTCAACAGCTCCTGGTAGGGCAGCCCAGAGCTGGCACTGAAGTCTTTATCTACCAATGCTTTAACTGTAGGGCAAAATCGCATCCTGGAGGGAGGAGGTGTATTCCTTCCCCCTCTGTTTTTGTAATTGTCACTACAATCAGAGCAGCCTCTGTTGTTTCCCAGACCCCTAAATCCAGATTTATAGTTTTACAGCAGGCAGGAGTTATACATACCTATAAACAGGAGCCCAGCTGAAGGGGTTTGCCATGCTCTTTCAAGTCTCCCTCTGGACTGTATACTGCTAGTTCAAGGAGGTCGAACCCAGCTTTTCCTGAGTCAAATTATCTTGTGTGGAAAAAAATGTCAGAATTATCACTTGCATAATACAGAGAAACATGGAGAACATTTGTGTCCATTTAATTTAATAGCAGTAGGGGCTTCAGCACAAGTCAGGAGTGGATTGAAAAATTAACAGTTCTGTATCTCTAATTAGCTTAAGCATGTTACTATTTTCTATTCTGGAGATAGCCATCCATTTTAATCTTATACAGGAGGCTTCTTTTTAATGCTGTGAGACTTAATATGTCCAGAGAGATTTTCCCCTAGTTATTATAATTTATGAAATATGCAATATTTATACCCATATATAGATGAAACAGTTATTTTGAGTATACCACAATAAAGTATAAACTTTGAAATGTCTTTGCAAGTCTTGGGGTAGTTTCTAGATTACTAAATCTTTCCAGATGTTCAGTGATGTTTTACATGAGTTTGGCAAAAAGCCTGTCTGTTCACTCCAAAGATGTTTTACTTAGTGGTCAAATGTCTTACATATAAAATGTAAGTAAATGCTGAAATGAATAGCTCCCTGGAGCAGAAAATCATTCCTTTGCATTAACTAGTATCTTCAGAGGTTTAAAATCCAGAATATATAAAGTACTCAAAAAACAGAGGTCCAAGAAAATAAATGATCCAATTAAAAGATGTGCTAACGATCTGAATACAGACTTCTCAACAGAAGAACTTAAGATGGTTCAGCAACACCTTAAAAACTGTTCAACTTCCTTAGTAATTAAGAAAATGCAAATCAAAATCACATTAAGATTTCATTTTCCACAGGTAAAATTAGCTATGATCAAGAAAACAACACTAATTGTTGAAGAGGGTGCGGAGAAAGGGAAACATTTATTGCTGGTGGGATTGCAAACTCATGCAGCCCCTATAGAAAGCAGTGTGGAGAACTCTTAAAAGACTCAAAATGGGGGCTGGAGAGATGGCGTTTTGGTTGGGAGTGCCGACTGCTCTTGCAGAGGACCTGGGTTCGATCCCCAGCACCCACATGGCGGCTGAAAACCGTCTTTAACTCCAGTTCCAGGGGAATCTGACACCCTCTTCTTTTTGGGGGTTTTTTTCGAGACAGGGTTTCCCTGTAGCCCCAGCAACACCCTCTTCTGACCTCCGCAGCATTGCATGACATGGGTGCACCAACCTACATGCAGACAATACATTCATACACATATGAAAATAAATTTAAACAGACTCAAAATGAACCTACCATTTGACCCAATTATACCCTTCTTAGGTATATACTCAAAGGATGCATCCTATAGCTGAAACATATGCACAGCCATGTTTATTGCTACTCTTTTCACAATAGCAAAGAGCTGGAAGCATCCCACTTGTCCCTCAACTGATGAGTGGATAATGAAGATGTGGTATATTTATACAATGGAGTTCTATGAAGCAGTGAATAAGGATGCCTTTATGAATTTTGTAGGCAAATGGATGGAACTTGAGGCTATTATGCTGAGTGAGGTGACAGTCTCATAAAAACAAATGATGTATGGTATCCCTTATTTGTGGTTTCTAACACCAAATCTCTATATGTAAATTAAATTGAGTAATCAGTCAATAAGGATAACATTAAAATAATTGTTATCTCCATATATATGCCTTGATATATATATATATATTTTTTTTCCTAAGATTTAAAACATTGTAAAGATGAGAACAGTCAAGGGATGAACTAACTTCGACAAAAACTATTGCCACTTCTATCATAGTATACAATGTCTATATTAAAAATAACTAATGGAATCACAAAGATATATCATTTCAATGCTCTGTGGGAAGATACTAGCAAAACCCCTACCCATTGTTATCAGGGGGTCGGGTCCTTTCCAGCAGCTATCCTGCGGGTCCCTCCATGTTACCAGGATTTGTGGGAGGGTTCCTGGCCTTTGCCAATGGGCCATAATAGGAAAACAGGTTGAGTGTTTGTACATGCTGAATAGATTTAGTGTAGTTGAGACCATAGCTAATTGTATATTATGGGACTATTTGCCCTTGTTTTATATTTTAAGTTGATTTTTGAGAGTCCAGTGTGTTCTTTCTAAGAACCCTTGTCCCTGTGGGTTGTAAGGGATACCACTGTAATGGGTTATATTCCAGAGGGAACAGAAAACTTGAAAGTGAGAGTTTGTGAAAGCAGGGCCATTGTCCATTTTTAATTGGTGTGGGATGCCCATAATGGCGAATGTGGAGAGCACATGGGAGGTAAGTTTTTTTTTTTCACTTTCCCCTGTATATGCAGCAGCCCATATGAATTTGGAAAATGTGTCCATCGTGACAAAGACATATTTTTGTCCACTAGATTGGGGTATATGTGTAACTTCTATTTGCCAGAGGGCATTGGCCTCTAGGCCTCAGGGGTTGGTCCCCATCATTTGAAGGGCTGGAGTGTTTAACAGAGAAGCACAAGAGTAAAAGGTCTTAAGGATATGTTTAAGGTGGACTATAGGGACATTGGGGAAGTGAGCCCAAGGCCCCTAAGTTTGGTGTTTATAAGAAAGTGAAATCTGTCAGCATCCTGATCAGAGAAGAAGAAAACATGGGTAGATGCCACTCAATTGGCCAATACATTTCCCTCAGATACAGGGCCAGGTAGGGGGTATGAGACCTAATGTGTTGTGTATATGTGGGTGTGGCTCTCCCCTGCAGGAGGGAAGCAACAGCAATAAGCAAAGGGGATTTTCATTCAGGTGGACAAATGAGGGGGAAAGCCAGGGGAGAAGTTAACAACATAGACACTGTCTGAGAACAAGTTGAGGACCCCTGACCTCCTGGAGAGTTAGGTATACTGCAAAGAGCTCCCTATATTCTAGGGAAGTATCAGGGAGTTCTTGAAATAGGATGGTGGGAGGAAGGTCCTCAGTGAATTGGATAACCAGCCCACACCTCTCTTCCTCCATCAGTGAATGCAGAGGGGGGCCCTCTCTATGGGGTGCTGAGGAACAATCAAGGAGGCATCCAGTTGAGCAAAGGCAAGGCCTCTGTCCATTTTTCATGGGGGTAGTGATTATCAGTTTGGCCAGGGAAACCCATAAGGCTGACTACAACGTGAGTGTGATTACATATTAGCCACTGTATATAGTGAGGGAGAAAGGGGTGAGAATAACATTGGGTTCTTTCCCCAGAGTCTGTAAGGAACGGTCTTGTCCTGTTCTAATCATATTGGCAAGGGTGTCCATTTCTGTCAAGAGTCAAGGGTTGCTGTCCACAGGGGTATGGAGCCATTCGAGCACCTCCTGTGACTGGTATAAAGCCCCCGTCAATGTAGGGGATGTGATAAAGATCAAGAGGTGGACCAAGAGGGCAGGTGAGAACCAGGCTAGGTACATATTTTGTGGGGCCTGATTAACTGTCTCAAGTGTTTCTGAGGTGCTTTGTGTTAGTTGGCATTTAGAAGAGGGGCTTTTTGTCCCCCTTTAGGGGGTCAAAAAGTGGATGTAAGGTACTAGTAGGAAGGGAGATCCATGGTCTTAGCCAGTTTAGTTTACCCAAAAAGCTTTGTAGTGATACAAGGGTAAGGTCGGATGGCTTTAAGGGTCTGCTGGCAGTAAGGGAGATCTCGGTACCAAGGAATTTAATTGGACCATGAGAGAAGGAATAAGCCAGTCCCAAAGAGCTGCTGGATCTGGCTGGGACTCATCTCATGCCTGAATGTCATCCATGTAATAGTAGACATGGAGGCCTCTTTGGAGACGCAGCTTGAGCGTGGAGGCCACTGCTCCTGGCAGATTGGTGGGCTATTGGCCATTCCCTGTGGTAGAACAGTCCACTCGTATCTATCAGCCGGGCCAGAGTTATTTACAAATGGCACCAAAAATGCAAAGCCAAATCATTAGGGTGTAGAGGAATGGAGAAGAGGCAGTCTTTAATATCAATGGGGGGGCAGCTGAGTCAGGAACTCTCAAGCAGTCTCAGAGGGACAGGATTGCAAGGAGAGGTGATGGACAAGAAAGTGCAGGCCCCTACTAAGCAGTCGGGAGCCAGAGCCCTGGAGTAGTGGGAAGGACTGCAGATGTTCCCGTGGGTGGCCATGTAGGATGCGGACAGCTCGCCCCCAGAGGCTGAATCAGGCACTCTCAAGCAGTCTCAGAGACAGGCACACAAGGAGAGATTATCTCAATTGTTTATTTTGACGTTTTGTCAAAAGTCAAATATATGAGGTTAGTGTTGTGGTTCAAAGTTTTAATCCCAGCACTCAGGAAGCAGAAGCAGGTAGATCTCTGTGTGCCTGAAGCCTGGCTGGTCTATGTTGGGAGCTGCAAAGTGCCATGCCTCAAAGATGGTGCCGGTTTCTTCCTCCCACCCCCACGGGGGTGAGCGCTCCATGCAGTAAACATGTCCTTATTTGGTTTGGCCTTGCTGAAGCCCTCTGTTCCGCATAGAGATATCCTATCCTTGAGACCCACGTGGTGGAAGTTGATTGGTTGTGACATGCCTTATAGGTGGTGAACCGGGAAGGGAAAGAGAGAGAGCGGATGTAAGGATACCCGAATAAACTGCTCGAGGAAGATTGCTCTCGTGTTGCGTCTTCTTTCGCTGGACGAAGGGGGTCGCGACGAGTGGTGGCCTGGATGGGGAACCTCGCTTCTGATCAGAACCTCGGGCAGTCGGGGCGGCGCCGGTAAGTTCCCAGGTAAGGAGGAACGATAAAGGTCGCGGTGAGTGACAAGTCAAAGACCGCAGTAAAGTGGCAAGGATAAATTTGCTGTTTGGCAAATCAAAAGTGAAAGCTCGTGGATTTGCGAGCCAATATCAGTAGCTGTTTGGCGAATCAAAAGTGAAAGCTCGTGGAGTTGCGAGCCAAGGTCAGTAGATGGAAGTATATCTACTTCTTGCTGGGAGTCTGTTTGTTAGTTTTCTTTTCTGGGTAATCATTTTCTCAGTATTCTGCAGGGCGTGTCCCAAAGGAGTTAACATGGGGAACTCACCAACCCACCCAATTTTTTATGCCCTCAAAGACTTGCTTAAGGCAAAGGGGCTAAAACTTAAAAAGGAAACATTGATTAATTTTTTGACAGAATGTGATCTTATTGCCCCCTGGTTCTTAGTGTCAGGGAGTTTGACAGTAACAAGCTGGGATAAATTGGGGAGAGATCTTGATTTTGCGTGGGAGCAAGGCACGCTTAAAGCTGGTATCCACCCAATATGGAGGCTGGTGCGTGCCTGTTTGGGGGATCAAAAGTGCTGTCCAGCATTGGAAAGAGGGCAGGCAGCCTTGGAGCAGTTCACACATTGCCTTGAAGCTTGGGCAGCCCGGAAAAAAAAAAAAAGAATTGGGAAGAATAAACGGCCAAAAGATAGGCTCTTATTAACTCTCTTCACTTTAAATTTTTTAAATTTGGACAATAATAATAATTCTGCTGCTGATCGACATCAGTGGCGTGAAGGAAAGGAAAAAGGATATGTTAAATGGAAGGATATACTTACAGGACAGTGGAATGGACCGGACCCAGTCCTGGTCTGGGCGAGAGGCTCTGTTTGTGTTTTTCCACAGAATCGAACTGACCCCGTGTGGGTGCCAGAAAGACTCACCAGAAAGTGTAACAAAACTTCTCAGCATGAAGATTCCCCTGCTGACGCTGCTGTCGCTGATCCTGAGTCTGGTAACACCAACCCGGATGGATCCGCGATGGGGGAATACTGTCGGTGTTCCCGAGACCAATGCCAGTTCGCCATGATGCTAAGCTTTTCCCTCACCTTTTTAGTACTAATTCATCTTGGGATGTACCCTATTTGCCCTTAGATGTAGGAATAGCCAGTATTAATGAAAATAGAAGTTTTGCATTAAGTGGTAGTCCATATTTTCTTAAGGTTAGAAATATTAGCGAAAATTCAAAATGTGTTCAGATGTATAATCAGATAGCGGCTTGGTTTGATTTGCCAGAGGATTCCTATGGACCCTGTCATTCTGCCAATGCCTCTTGGATTAGTGGATGGTGGCCAGCTAAGCATGGGGAAGAACAAGAACCCCGCCAACCTAAATATGCTCCACATTGTTTGGGCATTAATTGGGGGAAATTCTGGCCTTGGCCTTAAATAACTTGTCCTCCAATGTTGCCCAGGCCCTGGACACTCAGCTACGTATCAACATCCTTCTGAAAGGAGGACTGATGATTGTTAATCAACGCATTGATCTTGTCCAGGAAGAGATAGATATATTGTGGCAAATAGCACAATTAGGATGTGAATTTAAACATTCAGGCCTCTGCATAACTAGTATTCAGTATAATAACTTTTCCCATACTGCAAATATATCTAAACAACTTTCTAGCTATCTTCTAGGAAACTGGTCTGAGCAGTTTGAATGATTGGTGACCCAACTAAGAGAGGAAATAGTGACAGTGAATTCAACACGAGTGGACCTGGACCTTGCCATCAGACTGTCATCCTGGATCTCAACAGCCATGAATCATCTCAAGAAATGGGCGGGGTTGGGATCCTTGGCATGTGTAATGTTGTTCATATCTTTCCTCTTCCTGTGGTGTCTTTGTAAAATGAGAGTATCTCGACAGCGGAACATGGCTTTACTAGCACAGGCTTTTGCTGCCATTGAAGATGGACATTTCCCACAAACTTGGCTCTCAATTATGCAAAAATCTTAAAGGTCATGTCACCCCTGAATGTCTTCACGATCCTACTCAGAGACGGGCAACTTTCCTTCTACCTAAGGCATGGAACCCTCAGGGCGATGGGGTATCCTATGACGGGTTTAATGGAGGAATGATCTCAAGACAGGGGGGATTGTTGAATTCAGCCATCTGCGGCCTCGAGACCATTCTCTATTAAAACAAAAAGGGGGAACTGTTGGGAGCTGCGAAGTGCCGTGCCTCAAAGATGGCGCCGGTTTCTGCCTCCCACCCCGACGGGGGTGAGCGCTCCATGCAGTAAACATGTCCTTATTTGGTTTGGCCTTGCTGAAGCCCTTTGTTCTGCATAGAGATATCCTATCCTTGAGACCCACGTGGTGGAAGTTGATTGGTTGTGACATGCCTTATAGGTGGTGAACCAGGAAGGGAAAGAGAGAGAGCGGTTGTAAGGATACCCGAATAAACTGCTCGAGGAAGATCTCTCTTGTGTCGCATCTTCTTTCACTGGACGAAGGGGGTCGCGACGGGTCTACATAGTGAGTTGCAGGCCAGGTGGTGGTAAATAGTGAGGTCTAACAGTTGATTTGTAACCAAATCTTTTGATCATTAATCATCATTAAGACCTTTGAATGGAGCCATTAATGTCTTAAGATTTTGGCTTACTTGTGTGTATTATAGACTGGGGGTGGTCAAATAGCATACTCTAATAAACTACACCTAGCTGGGGTATTGTTTAGGCTACACAGGAATAGGTTCTCCCTAGCCTTTGAGACAGGGTCCCTTATAGCACCAGCTGGCCTGGAACTCACTCTGTAGACCAGGCTGGCCTCAATCTCACAGAGATCCACTGGCCTCTGCCTCTTGAGTGCTGGGATTAAAGGCATGTGCCACTGTTCCTGACAACCCTGGCACTTTTCACTAAGTAATGACAAGACAAAAATCTAATTGTCAACATTAAAAGACAAGAGTGTTCACAAAGAAATGCAGTTTGGTTGCATACTTAACTTTCTTTTCCGTATGTATTGATTCAATACATACTTTTTGATTGCTTACTGTGTGCTACACCTTTTCTAAGCAGGAGGGGGGTCACCCTGGAAAAAAAAAAACAGGTAAAAATCCATTCAATGATGGAACTGATTTACATTCTGGTTGACTCCCTGCTTTATCAAAAAGGTGGAAGCTCAGGCAACATGGGGTCCTTTTTCAACAAAGCAGCAGGCAGTGAGAACTAGGAGCAGTTGCTGCGTAAGGCTGGGCATGAGCTCTCTGCCTCTCCCCGGCTGAGAACACCATGCCAAGCATTCATATTACGTGCCTGGTACTTGTGGGCATGTATTACTTTGAGTGTGCTATTTTTTTCTGTTCCTGAATAATTTAGTACAACTGCTTCTATATAATGATTGAAATATAAGTTCTGACATTCTATAGGAATTGTATATGACTGCATGCTAATAGATCCCAGAGTCAGAATTTGAATGAGATCTACTTAGGTCTTGACCATTAAGACATACAGCCTATTGATGTGTTGGTTTTCTGCAGAGATGCTGTAAAGAATCTGGGATTCCAGTCCAAGACAGTGGCAGCTTTATTTTGCCACTGCTAGGCTGGATGATAATGGTTTTCCCAAAGCCCTGTGGCTTCTCTGGGCTTTGTTTTTCAAAATATGTAAATTGGAGGAAATAAGACTTGTTCACTTATGGCTCAGGATTCTTTTAAGAATAAAACTGATAGTTAAAAAATGAAATTAAAAAATAAAAATAAACAAATAAATAAATAAAGGCGTGTGCCACCATGCCCAGCCAAAAAAAAAAAAAAAAAAAAAGAATAAAACTGACAGGACATTTAAAGAATAATGCTATGTAAATGTAAGTTATTTTTCCTTGGGTTATACTTCTTCTTTTTTTTTTTTTGTGTTTTGTATTGATTACAGTCACCGGATCTCCCTGTAGCCCCAGTTGTCCTGGAACTCACTTTGTAGACCAGGCTTGCCTTGAACTCACAAAGATCCGCCTGCCTCTGCCTCCCAAGTGCTAGGATTAAAGGCGTGCACCACCACGCCCAGCATTAATATGTTTCTCTTTGTGTGTGTCCCACTGTGGCTGTCTCTGCCTCTCTCTCACTCCCTTTCTCTGTATGTACACATGTTCATGAAGCATGTAAGCTTCATTCTCTCTGTGAGTTGAACTGCCATTGTTTTTTTAAGGTGCAAAACTTTGTGAAAATGTCCACTATTATTTTGTTCAGTTTAACAACTCCCCTCCATTTATCCGTACTCACCATTGATTGTTTTCTCTGTAACAGAACACAAGCATATGTACATCTCTAGAGAACAAAGTAATGCACACATGGATTATGTTTCATCCTACCTGAAGGAGTAACAAGGGACTTTTTTTCTTATACTGGCTACACTGAGATATAAATACGTAAATGAGGATGAGATGAAAATCAAACTGAAGTTTCCATAGGGGACAGTGAGATGCTCCATCCTGCTCTTTCCCATCAAGAGGAAGTGAGTATTTGCTAATATTCTGGATTCCGGTTCTCAGAATGAGAAGTGGTATAGAATTTTTAAAGCCTCAGGACCCTCAGCAAGCAAGGCATTCTGTGCCCAGTTGCAGGTGATAACAGGGGAGCTCTGGGGAAGCTGCTAGGATTTGGTTAACGTCACTTTGTCAAGCAGAGACAAAGCCAGAGGCCCTGAGTACGCCCTGGTGGCCAGCCCACATGTGCACAGATCTTCTGGCTGTGACCTCTCTCCCATTAACAAGGCTGATATAGTAAAAACCACCATTGGAAAGTCAGGCACTCCCATATACCACAGATAAAGTCTTCACCTTCCTCTACCCATAGCTGTGACTCATTGTCTGATATTGGAAATGAATTTAGTTCTGCAGTGACTCAGTTTTCATACTGACAGAGCACATACCAGCTTCCTGGCCTGGTGCTGATAAGATTCTAGATTTTTGGAAAACCTATTTCCAAAAGGAGCAAGGAAACAATGAGGGGATAATTAATTCCTTGTAACTTTACCTGGAATTATGTATTTATCACATGTACTTATTTATGCCTAGCTTTTTTTTTTAATTTTTATTGATGCTTTGTGAATTTCATACATTATTTTCCAATTCAGTTCAGGCACATTTCCCTTTCCCTTCCCCCCACCCCCACCCCATCCCAGATCATGCATTCTGCCATAACTGTCCTGCATCTTTCTCTCAGTTTTTTTTTTTCATTTTTAGCTATAAGTTATAATCCATGAGTACACGCATCCTTCATGCAAAACCAATCTGCAGGCTGTTGTGCCCAAACCCCCACAGCCCCACCATCCAGTGGGGGGTGAGGGGTGGTTTGTTCAATCAAGTTGATCAAATGAGTGTCCAGACTACATTGCTGTAGTTTCACCATTCACCCCAATCGCAGCCCTTACATTCTACCACGCCCCCTCTTCCGCAGATTGTTCCCTAGGCTTAGAAAAGGGGCACAGGTGGATGAGAAGCAAAACAGTCCACTCTCTCTGGAGCTGTTGTCTTGGACTCTGGTCGATTCTGGCTGTTTCCTTTCATGGGCTGACAGTTTGTCCAGGAATAACCTTTCGATCCTACTAATGAAGAACAAGCAATTAGATATATAGGTATTTAAACAGCACTAATAGTTATGGTAGGTTACTTTGGCATAGACACATATGTTTGGATGATATGTTAATCCATGAATTACATTTTTTCCCCTGTTAAATATGACAAGGTCTTACTGTGGCTTATAACATCTCCTAACCTGTAGAGGATGTAAGCTTGTGGCATCAGCCATGGGTTATTCCTCCAAGGAGAAAGCCAATAGCCAATTAGATTTGGGATATACAGGCACATGGCTGCCTCTGCTGCACAGTATTTCCAGGCAGGTGAGGTGTAGCTGGTGCTGACGGTGGAGTCTTGCTTGACTCAAGGAGACCCGTATTTGCTTTATTGGTTTAATGGCCTTTGGTAACACTCTCTGTATGCCTAGCTTTTAATCAGACAAGAGATATTATGCCTAGCTTTTAATCAGACAAGAGATATTATGCCTAGCTTTTAATCAGACAAGAGATATTAAGTGTCTTTGATGTTCAAGATTATAACACAGGGCTACAAGGGCCACTTATCCTTGGTCCCTCCTGCCTGTACCTCATCCTAGCCCGACAGGCATATGGTCAGTGAAACAGAAAGGCTGAGGGGGCTGGCCATGGGGTCAGGCAGGTTCTCCCTGAGCTGGCTTACTCACAAACAAAATGCAGATAGACAATAGACCCTCCTGCACACAGATGCTTGGAGTTTTAAGTGAGAATTACTGTAAACAGCCACAAGCCTTACATTACACACAGTACATGCGGCCTTCTCTTTCTTTATTCATGACTTACCATATTCTACAAATCGACTTCCATTTTTCCTTTTCTACCCCCACTTCCAGCTCTTTCCTTCAAGTTCCCAGCATGAAGCAGGTGCTCAGTAAATGTTGCTCAAGAAAAAGTAGACGATGGATCTCTGCTCTCTAGACCCTGCTTCTGAGTCAGCACATGGGACAGTTATACACCAAGTGGCTAGATGTACACCTGGCAGGTAAGTGATGGCACAGAGCTGAGTAAGGGGATGCTACCTGGGGGAAGGGGCTGTGGACTGAAATCATGGTCCTTTCTGTGGAGCAGGGCCCACTCAGGAAGGTCCAGCTCTGGTCACTCAAACACTGGCAGTTCTGGGCTGTAACTTACTACCCTGTCACAGTGATAGGCCCCATGCTAGTTTCTTCTTGTTGCTGCAACAAATCACCATGTATCTGGTGGCTTAAAACAACATGAGGTTACTTTTTTGCCAGTTGTGGAAGCCAGAATCCTCCAATCCCTTCCTTTGGGCTACAGTCAAGGGCAGGTCCTTTCGTCTTCTCTACCTCTATTCCCTGGCGCTCAGCCTTTTCCTTCCTCCTTCAGACCAGCTGTAAACATCCTCCCAGTTCACTGCTGTCAGTGCATGGCTTTCAAAATCTTCCTCCTTTCTCCTTGTTTTGAGTTCCATGAGCCTTAGGTATAGAGAATATGTTGTGCCTGATTACTGCTGGGTGAGAAAGAGCTGATTTTGGGGAGGAGGGTATTTTTGAGAAAGGATCTCCCTTTTAGTACCAGCTGGCCTAGAGCTTGCTCTGTAGACCAGGCTGGCCTTGAAATCACAGAGATCCACCTGCCTCTGCCTTCCGAGTGCTGGGATTAAATGCGTGCACCACCACACCCAGCAGAGCTGGTCTTTTTAAAGTGAGGGACTTTGGATAGGCTGACTAGACCTCAGTAGATGAACTTGCACCAAAGAACCTCTGGGGATACTAACTTGACAAAATAGGCTTTAACATAAATGACACAATGTATCTGTTATGGTGGCTGGGCTATGGGAGGGCACCAGTGGAGAGGGTAGTATAGAGATTATTAAAATCGACTGAGATATTCTGTATGAAATTCAATTAATGAAAAAAGAGTCTTCCTCCACTTCACTCTTACATGGACGTTTTTGATTACAGTAAGACCCAGCCAAATGATCCAGGGTAATTTAATCTCAAGATATTTAATTTAACCTAGCTGCAAAGGCCTTTAAGTCACACATTCACAATGCTGTAGTTAGGAGCTAAATATCTTTGGGGATCATTATTCAACATGCCAGGGCAGCCAATTAAAACAGGAGAAGCCATGTTGTTTGAACATGTGACTTCCTTCTCCAGTCTGTTCTAATACTGAGTCCTGCAAACAGGTCAGCAAATTAATAAGACATGGATCCTTCTCACACTGGTGCATGCTGTTCATCAGAATTTGCTTGCATGTTGTCATTGACTTTCATTTATGAATGAATTAGAGATAATGTGCTGTGTCACTGGTGGTGTGGAAGTGTAACATTGGCTGTATTTCCTAAGAAACAAAAAGAAGCAGGCTGAAGGCTGGGTGATGGGGGGAGAGTGAAGGAGACAAGAGAAAGGTAAAGAAATGCTCAGGAGATGAACAGAGCTGTCAGGGCTAGTTCTGCCTGGACCTCACTTATGGCTTCCTGACAGATGGGAAGCAAAGGCTGCATGAAGAATGGGGCTTTGAGCTGCAGATATACTCCTTGAGAGAAATGTTCATACTTTAGGAAGAGGGACAAATGGCCAGCCTGCAGGCTCTGAGCTTACAACAGTCTATTTCTTCATAGCAGAGCTGGGCCAAGGAATGCCGTGACCACTAGAAGTGGAATTGGCAAGAAAATGGTTTCTACCATGAAGGCCACAGAAGGAAAACAGGTTGGTGGGCACTTTGCTTTCTATGTGAAAAACCAAATATATGTTGTTTTAAGGCACTAGCTTTATAATGATTTGTTACAGTACCAGTAAGAAAGTAATTCATATGAAATGTCTCTTCACTTCTTAATGGCCCTTATTCTGTCCCATTAGGGGTCCACGTTTTGTTCTGAACCAGGACCAGAGAAGGTTCTGAAGCTTTCATGAAGCACCTGGTACTAAATCAACCTTGAGGCAAACATGGACTGGCTTCTCTGATTAAGGAGTTATCCTGAGTGTTTATGAAGAGCTGAGCCTTCTGATTTCCAGAGGGTTACCTTTGGAAATATTGTATTTCTGTGAAATTGAAGTGAATTATGTCATTTATTATTGACTGTATTGAGTGAGATGTTACCTGGTAGAACATGCATTTCTCAATCCTCTCTTTGTATTTCAATCTCTAGTAATGGTAGTTTATTTTATTATCTTTTAAATTGAACAAACATGTCTTGCCTCAGACAAAACCTTCTCAAACAAGACTACTAAGATTATCCTGAGAATTTGCAGCTTTGTAAGTAAAGTCAGACACCAGAATGCAGAAATGCTTGTGCGTGTAGAGGTAGGGGATAGGTAGTGAGTCCATGGGTCTAGCTTCATTAGATGCCACGGAGGAATGTTGTGCTGTTCTTGAGAGAAGAGAGAACACTCATTAAAGCCACATCATTTCTGCTGTTGATTTTTGGAATGAGTTTGTTGTAATCTCAGACCACAGAAATGAAAACAAAATCCATTATCATGAAAACCTAGTTTTGAGCTTGTGCTTGTTCCTCAGGTGCTTTTTCTTTTTCTTTCTTTTTTTTTTTTTTTTTTTGTCTTTTCGAGACAGGGTCTCCCTGTAGCCCCGGCTGTCCTGGAACTCACTCTGTTGAACAGGCTGGCCTTGAACTCACAAAGATCCGCCTGCCTCTGCCTCCCAAGTGCTAGGATTAAAAGCGTGTGCCACCACGCCCGGCTCAGGTGCTTTTTCTTATGTGAGAACTCAGTGAAACCAGATGGGCTTCCAGAAGATGCTAGATTATCCCACAGAGCACAACTTCCCTCAGCTGAGTCTCTTCTGGGGGCATACTCCTGGGAGATGTTAGTTATCAATACAGATTTTTCTTGCCGATAACACTAGTAATATACAGTTGCCTTTATATTTAGATCTGTCAGACTAATAAATGTTTTCTATGAGAGTATATCACCAGGAGAGGTAGCTAAGTGTATAAGAGCACTTGATGCTGTTCCAAAGGACCAGAGTTCTCAGCACCACACGGTGGCTTACAAGCAGTTTTTTTTTATTCCCCCAGTTCTAGGGGGAATAAAAAAAGTCTAAAATATCTAAAAAAGAGAGCATCAAAAGCAAAATATGGTTAACTTAAAGAGGTAGTCATAATATAAAGAGTTTAAATGAGAGAAATAGTTACAGTTGGGAGTCATAAAATGAAATGTAGAAGGGACAGAAAGGACTAGAAACTTTCTGGAAATTATGAAGCTGAGCCATGGTGACTGTTTTCAAGTGCTGGAAACTTCACAAGGCAAGGAATTATAGGAAACCCATTTTCCTTTCAATGGAGAACATGCCCAGAAGCCTCCAATGCAGCTTTAAGAGCTGAGTCTTTTGCAAGAAGAGCTTTTGGGTAATGGGGAAATGTTTTGACTCTTGGATTGTTCTGCAGTGGAATAGTCAGTCCATTTGAGCAGGTGTGAAGACAGAAATGGAAAAGTAGGTCCATTGCCCAATGTATCAGCGGGAGATTGAGATCTTGTTTACCTGTGCCATCCTCTATTTCATCGCCCTTCAATCTTCAATTTTTTTTTTTTTGGTCTTTTTGAGACAGAGTCTCCCTTTAGTCCCAGCTGGCCTGGAACACCCTATGTAATCTAGGCTGGACTTGAACTCACAGAAATCCACCTGCCTCTGCCTCCTGAGTGTAGGAGGATTACAGGCTTGTGCCACCACCGCTGGCTTCAATCTTTTATTAATATTTTATTCTTTGAGAATTTTCATGCATGTATAGAATGTATTTTGGGGGGATCTCCCAAGACCACCTGAAGCACAGGTAGGAGCTGGGTGCTTCAGCCAGGCGGATTGTTTGATTGCATTTTGTTGTGTGGCCATGCAGGCGGAGTTGTTCTCCCAGCTGGTATAAAAGGTGGGTTTGCCTTGGAAGACTTGGAATGAACTTGCCACCCAACCCAGCCATACCACTCCTGGGCATGTACCCTCAAGACTCACCCCATCGCAGAGACATATGCATGGCCATGTTTATTTCAGCTCTCTTCACAATAGCAAAGAGCTGGAACCAACACAAATGCCCAACTGATGAGTAGATAGAGAAAATGTGGTACATCTACATAATGGAGTTCTATGCAGCAGTAAAGAAAGATGACATCATGAGCTTTGCAAGAAAATGGCTGGAGCTAGAGGACATCATGCTGAGTGAAGTAACACAGTCCCAGAAAAACAAACGACGAATGGTATCCCTCATCTGTGGATGCTAGTGCCAATTACCTAGTTGTAAGTATTTCTTGTGTATGGCTCCTTGAACTTTTGTCCAAGCAGTTGGGAGTGATGCATATTGGAAACAACAACATCAACAACAACAACAACAACAGAAAGGACTGCATCAAAGAACTGACTGAAACTGAACTTCTGCTCAAAACAGTCAACTTCCCCATGGAGACTATTGAGAAAGACTGAGAAAGAGATGAGTAGCATGTTTGGCAGAATGCATGAGAGCTGGTGGGGTGGGGGGATGGGGGGCACACTGGTCTAGATTTGATAAAAAATATATATACAAATAAAAAAATTAAAAATAAATAAATAAAAGATGGGTTTGTGTGAGTCTTGAGATTGGGGATCTCCCACGACCAACTGAAGCACAGGTAGAAGCTGGGTGCTTCAGCAAGGTGGATTGTTATTTGATTAAATTTAGTTATCTTTGGCTTGATTGGCTTTTGTGGCTGTGGGGGCGTAGTTGTTCTCCCAACTGGTGTAAGAGGTGGGTTTGTGTGAGTCTTGAGATCGTGGATCTCCCAAGACAACCTGAAGCAGAGGTTCCCCCCACCACCACCACCAACTGGGATTGCTGAAGGAGTGTCTGAGTGGATTCTTTGGAGAACCTTCAGAACAGAAAAGGAAGATTGAGTTAGACTTCCAATAGAAAGCCTAAATCTTAGAGAAGTCAACACTCCACAAACAAGGAGTAAATGAGAAAAACAAATCAATCAAACAAACAACAAAGGCATCTGAAGGAGGCAAGCAAAGAAAGCCTTCAACACAGCGAAGAGGCAATTGGGACTCACATTGGAATACAGGCAAAGAGAAACTCATATGCCACAGATATGAAGAAGAGACAACATGGGAAAGGTGCAGGATAATTCCACACCAAGCTCTACGAACGCTGTGGAAGATTCATACAGTGGGATCCCACTGGGGATGGCCCAGGACACCGATATTAGAAGTACAATTGTGAACATACTTAAAGAAGTCCAAGAGTATAAAGAGCAATCAAAGAATTAAGAAAAGAGAATGAAGATCTCAAGAAGGACCTAGAGAGACAGAATGACAAACTCCGGAAGGAAGTGGAAACACTGAAAAGATCCCATGTTGAAAAGATAAGGAAAACAACCAATGAAGCAAAGAGCTACAGGAAGAGATTGAGAAGCTCCAAGAGGAAGTGGAAATGCTAAAGAAATCAGAAGAGGAAATGAAAAAGGAAATCAAACACTCAACCAATCAAGAGGAAAGGAATGGAAAAAGACTCAGAAGCAGAATGGAGGAAGCAGAACAAAGAATATCAGACCTGGAATATAACACAGAACAACTAAAAACCTCAAGTAAAGATTATGAAAAATTTAAAAATACACAAAAGAGGAACAACCAGGAACTGTGGGATACTATGAAAAGATCAAACCTCTGTATCATAGGAATAGAGGAAGTAGAAGAATCCCAAGAGAATAGTATTGCTCAGATCTTCAACAGAATAATATATGAAAATTTCCCCAAACTAAAAAAAGACAAACCAATAAATACATAGAACTCCAAACAAGTAAGACCAGAAAAGAAACCCTCCATGGCATATCATAGATAAAATGCTAGATGCCCAAAACAAAGACAAAATAAATGACCTATAAGGGGAAACCTATCAGAATTACAACTGACTTCTCAGTGCAAACTTTGAAAGCAAGAAGAACATGGAGCAAAGCATTGCCAGTGTTAAAGGACTATAGATGCAAACCAAGGTTACTATACCGAACAAAAATGTCAATTATAGTTGAAGGAGAGAGAAAAACATTCCATGACATAAACAAGATGAAAGAATACATGTCCAGAAGACCAAACCTTCAGAGAATACATGAAACAATTCAAAGGACAGAAGAAAGGAGCAACCATCCCCAGACACCTAGAAAAAGAAATCAATAAAAGCATAACTGCAGAAGTAGAAACCTAAACCAAAATCGCAAAAGGATAATAAAGGGAAACGAAGCAACACAAACCTATCAGTCATAACCTTAAGTATTAATGGACTAAATTCCCCAATCAAAAGACATAGACTGGGAGATTGGATTAGGAAACAGAACCCATCAATATGCTGTCTACAAGAAACACATCTTACCTTCAAGGACAGGCATCACCTTAAAGTGAAAGGATGGAAAAAAATATTCCAAGCAAATGGTACCAAAAAGAAAGCAGGTGTTGCTATTTTAATATCAGACAAAATAGACTTCAAAGTAAAAGAAATCGGAAGAGACAAAGAAGGCCATTACATTTTTATCAAAGGAACAATTCAAGAAGATTTCACAATTATGAATATATATGCACCAAACTTTATACAGACAATTCTCCAGGACCACAAGGTACAGATTAACCCCAGTACACTCATAGTAGTGGATTTCAATACCCCACTGAGCCTTTGGATGGGTCAACAGGACAATGGATAAACAGAGAGACATCTGAACAGAATGATACAATACATCAAATAGACCCCACAGACATCTACTTTATATTCCACCCTAATACCAGAGAGTACACATTCTATCCAGCACCCCATGGAACATTTTCCAAAATCAACCGCATATTGGGACACAGAACAAACATCCACAAATACAAAAAGATTGAAATAAGTTCATGCATTCTATCAGACCACAGTGCAATAAAGCTAAACATCAATACCAGGATAACCCCTACTGCCTACAAGAACACATGGAGACTAAACAAAACACTCTTGAATAATGAATGGGTCAAGGAAGAGATAAAGAAAGAAATAAAAGCATTCCTGGAACTGAATGACAATGACAATACAACACAGCAAAACCTATGGGATACCTTAAAAACATATTGCCGGGCATGGTGGCTCACGCATTTAATCCTAGCACTTGGGAGGCAGAGACAGGTGGATCTTTGTGAGTTCAAGGCCAGCCTGGTCTATAGAGTGAGCTCCAGGACAGCTGGGGCTATAGGGAGACCCTGTTTCGAAAAGACCAAAAAAAAATCCCCCCCTTTTTTTTTTTTTTTTCCTTAAAGTGGTTTTGATTTGCATTTCCTTAATGATTAGTTCGATGTTAACACTCTTGAGCTGTGTTCTCAGCCTTCTAATATCACTTGTGAAAAAAAAAAGTCTCTGTTGAGTTCTTTGCTCCATTCTATTTGAGGTGGGTCATTTGTTTTCTTTTTCTTTTTTTTTTTATTTTTTTTGTGATCATGCCTTTTCTTTTTTTTTTTTTTGTTGTGGTATTTTTTCCTCCACTCTGTCGGGTTCTCTTCACTTCCTTGATTTGCTTTCTTTTGATTGTACAGAAGCTTCTGAGTTTATGAGGCCCCATTTGGTCAATTGTCTTTTCTTGAGCAGCTGCTGTCTGATTTTGTAGGAAGTCTATTCCTACACCTATGTTCTTGTATAGTCTGTTGCCCCTTTTCTCTATCGCCTTCAGAGTTTTTGGGTTTCACCGTTGAGGTCTTTGATCCATCTGGAGTTGACTTTTTGTACAGGGTGAGAGGCAGGGGTTTAATTTCATTCTTTCACAAGTGGTGATCCAGTTTTGGTCAACACCGCTTGACTGAAGATGCTGTCTTTTCCCATTTGAGTTCTTCTGGCCCCTTGTCAAATATGGAGTTGGCTGAAATGTATGTGCCGGAGGTTTGGATTCTTCAGTTTTGTTCCAATGGTCAACAGGTCTGTTTTTGTGCAGTACCAAGCTGTTTTTATGACTATAGCCCCTGTAGTATAGTTTGAAGTCGGTAATAGAGTTCCCCTGTGTAGCTCTTTTCACTCAGGGTTGTTTTGGCTATTGAGGGTCTTTTGTTTCAATAATATTTAAGGAACTTTTTTCTTTCAAGGCCTGTGAAGAACACTCTTGGGATTTTGATTGCATTGCAATAAATCTATACAAGACTAGTATTTCTGTAGAATGGACATTTTACATTGTTAATTTTCCCAATCCATGAGCCTTGGGAGGTTTTTTCAATCGTCGGATTCTTCTGTCAATTTCTTTCTTTAAAGGTTAAATTTTGTTGTAGAGATCGTGGTGTCTTGGTTAGGTTTGTTCCTAGGTATTTTATTGTTTTTTGAGCAATTGTGAGTGGAGAGGTCTCTTTGAATTCTTCTCTCAGTTGCTTGTTCTTGGTATAAAGGTCCATTTAATTTTTAGGCTAATTTTTATCCTGCCACTTTGCTGAAAGCTGTATAATTGTTTCTAGAGTTTTCTGGTGGGAGTTTTTAGCTCCCTTATGTAAACAATCATAATCATCAGCAAATAGGGAGAGCTTGACTTCCTCTTTTCAATTAGTACCCTTTTCCTTTTCTTTTGCCTTATTGCTTAGCAAGTGTTTCAAGCACTATATGAAGAGGAGTGGTGACAGGGGTCAGCCTTGTCGAGTTCTACCTTTAAAGGGTAATGTTTCTGTCGTTTCCCCTTTAGGATGTATGAGCTGTGGGTTTCTTGTATATGGCTTTGATTACATGAGGAATGATCCTTCCAATCCAATTCCTTCTAGGACTTTAAGCATGAAGGGATGCTGGATTTTTGTCAAAGGGCTTTTTCAACATCAATTGAAGATGATGGTGTGGTTATTTACTTTTATCATCCATTTTGTTTGTTTGATGATGTTATTGATTTTCAGATGTTGACCATCCCTGCACTTCTGGTATGAATCCAACTGGTCAGGATGGATGATCTTCTTGATGATGGGCTGTATGCGATTTCCAGGTATCCTGTTTTAGAATTTGGCGTCTGTGTTCATTAGGAGATGGGTCTATAATTCTCATTTTGTTGTATTTTGCCGTGTTTTGGTAATAGAGTGATGTGGGCTTCGTAGAAGGAATTTGGGAGAATTCCCTGATGTAGTCTTCTAAACAGTTTTCATAATAATGGTTGTATGTCTTTTTGAATATTTATAATTCTGCCGTGAAACCATCTGGGACCCTGGGTTTTTTTATTGGAGGTTTCTTATTCATCTCCATGTTCTGTCATGTTTATGGTCTGTTTAGCTGTCGATCTCTCTTTGTTGAGCTTTGGTGTTCCCAGGATTCAGATATTCCACCTTTCTTCTAGTTTTTCAAACTTGGTAATATAGGTTTTTGAAGTATTCCGTATGATTTTCTGGATCTTTCCTTGTCTGTTGTGATATTCCATTTTTTCATGGATTGTATCTGATTTGGAGTGGTTCCTTCTTTCTTTTGGTTAACTGGGCTATAGAGGTCTGTCTTCTTGTTTATTCTTTCAAAGAACCAACTTTTGGATTCATTGATTTTTTTGTATTGTTTTCTTTGTTTCTATTCATTGATTCTGCTTTGATTGTTTATTGTCTTCTTCTGTTGCATTTAGTGTTCATCTGTTTGTCTCTTAAGTGCTTTTAGCTGTAGTGTTAGATCATTCACTGTGTCTTTCTGTTTTTCTAATGTAGATACCCAGGCATAAACTTCCCTCTTGTTTTTTTTTTTTTTTTTTTTTTTTTTTTGGTTTCTTTGAACAGGGTCTCCCTATAGCCCAGTGTTCTGGAAGCTCACTCTTAGACCAGGCTGGTCTTGAACTCACAAGATCACCTGTCTCTCCTCCAAAGTGCTAGGATTAAATGCATGAGCCACCAGCCAGCAATATGCTTTTTAAGGTATCCCATAGGTTTTGTTGTGTTGTAGTTGTCATTTTTTTTTTTTTTTTTTTTATTTCTTTATTTTATTTTCCTTGACCCATTCATTATTCAAGAGTGTTTTTTTAGTCTCCATGTGTTCTTGTAGGGTAGGGTATCCTGGTATTGATTTGATTATTGCACTGTGGTCGATAGAATGCATGAAATTATTTCAATCTTTTTGTATTTGTGGAGTTTTTCTGTGTCCCAGTATTGGTGATTGGAGAATGTTGTCTATGGGGTGCTGAGATAGAATGTTTCTCTGGTATTAGGGTGAATATATGGTAAGTCTGTGGGTCATTTGATGTATATATTGTTCAGTAGATGTCTCTCTGTTTTTTCTTTGTCCTGTTGACCATCAAGAGTCTAGTGGGGTATTGAAATCCCCACATGAAGTGTACTGGGGTTAGTTGTGACTTGTAGGTCCGGAGAATTGTCTTTATAAAAGTTTGGTGACCAAGTTTGGGCATATATTCATAATTTGAAATCATCTTGTGAATTGTTCCTTGATAAAAATATAATTGCCTCTTTGTCTCTTCTGATTTCTTTTACTTTGAAGTCTATTTGTCTGATATTAAAATAGCAACACCTGCTTTCTTTTTGGTACATTTGCTTGGAATATTTTTTTCCATCCTTTCACTTTAAGGTGATCTGTCCTTGAAGTAAGATGTGTTTCTTGTAGACAGCAATCGATGGTTCTGTTTCAATCCAATCTCCAGTCTATGTCTTTTGATTGGGGAATTTTCCATTAATATTTAAGGTTATGACTGATAGGTTGTGTTGCTTCCTTTTGCCTTATATCCATTGCGTTTGGGTTTCAGTTTTCTACTTCTGCAGCTATGCTTTTATTGATTTCTTTTCTAGGTGCCTGGGTGGTTGTTCTTTTCTTCTGTCCTTTGAATTGCTTCAGATATTCTCTGAAGGTTTGGTTCTGGACATGTATTCTTTCAACTTGTTTAGTTAAGGAAGGTTTTTCTCTCTCCTTCAACTTAATTGGACATTTTTTGCTGGGTAAGTAACGTGGGTGCATCTATTGTCCCTTACACAGGGAATGTTTTGTCTCAAGTTCTTCTTGCTTTCATATTTGCATTGAGAAGTCAGTTTAATTCTGATAGGTTTCCCTTATAGGTCAATTGTTTTTTTCTCTTGCTTAAGGGTTTTGTCCTTTTGTTTTTGGTGTCTTCATTTTAACTATGATGTGGTGTGGAGAATTTCTTTTCTGATCAGTGGATGAGTGTTCCTCTTTCCACCACAACCTATCCAGCATTGGCTATCATTTTTTTTCTTGATCCTAGCCTAGTCTTATTGGAGTGAGATGATATCTTAAAGTGCTTTTGGTTTGCATTTCCCTTAATGATTAATGATGTTGAAATTCGTTAGATATTCTCAGCCATCTCTCATTCTTCACTTGTAAAGTCTCTGTTCAGCATCGTTGCTCCATATCGAATGGGTCATTTGTTTTCTTTTCTCTTGGTTTTTGAGTAGTTATTATATTCTGGAAATTAAGCTTTGTCAGATGTTTCTGCAGTGAAGGTTTCCTCCCATCCTGTGGGATTTCTCCTTCACTTCCTTGATGTTGTTTCTTTTGATGTATCAGAAGCGTTTTGTATAATGAGTTCCCATTTGCCAATTGTTGACCTTAATCCGGTGCAGCTGTGTTTGATTTAGGAGTTTTTCCTACCCCTATCTCTTGTAGTCTGCTGCCCACTTTTTCTTCTATCACCTTCAGAGTTTGGGGTTTCACGTTGAGGTCTTTAATCCATTGGAGTTACTTTTTACAGGGTGAGAGGTAAGGGTTTAATTTCATTCTTCTACAGGGTGATCCAGTTTTGCCAGACACTTGCTGAAGATGCTGTTTCTCCATTGTTTCTCTTGGCCCCCTTGTCAAATATGCGATGGTGGAAATTGTATGTGCTCAGTTTGGATCTTCGGTTTTGTTCCATTGTCAACAGGTCTGTTTTTGTGTCATACCAGGCTATTTTATGACTAAAGCTCGGTAGTTATATATGTTTGAAATCTGGTATAGTGATCCCCTTGTGTAGCTTTTCACCCAGGGTTGTTTGGCTATTTGGGTCGATTGTTCTTCCAATGAAATAGGACTTTTTTTTTTTCCAACCCATGAAGAACTCTTGGTGATTTTAATTGGGATTGTGTTAAATCTATACAAGAGTTTTTGGGTAGAAAGGACATTTCTACTATAGTAATTTTCCCATCCATGAGCATGGGAGTTTTTCCATCTTCGGATGTTTTCTTCTTATTTCTTTTTATTTATTTTTTGTTTAGGATTTTGGGTTTTGTTGGTTTTTTGTTATTTTTTTTTTTTTTTTGTTTTTTGTGAGTGCTGATTAGTGAAGTGGGAAGGTCTCCTTGGAATTCCTTTCTTCAGTTGCTTGTTGTTGGTGTATAAAGAAAATGCTAACGATTTTTAATTTCTAGGCTATTTTGTATCCCTGAACTTAAGCTGAACTTTACTCATTTCTATGAGTTCCCTGGTGGAGATTTTTAGCATCTCTTAATGTTAAACAATCAATATCATCGCAAAAGGGATAGCCTGACTACCTTTTTCCAATAAGTAAGCTCTTTAAATTCCTATTTTACTGCCTTATTATGCCCTAGCAAGTATTTCAAAGCCTTATGGAAGAGTAACTGGTGACAGGGGGTCTTGCTAAAGTTCCTACAGATTTAAAGGGAATGCTTCTGTCTTTCACCATTAGGATGATATTGGCTGTGAGTTTCCTGTATTGGCTTTGATTACATGAGAAATGATCCTCCCAATTAACAATTCCCTCTAGGACTCCAACATGAAGGGATGCTTGAGTTTGTCAAAGGACTTTTTCCTGCATCAGAATTGATATGATGGTGGGTGGTTTTTTATCTTTTCAGTCCATTTATATGCTAGATGAGTTTATTGATATTTTCATATGGTGAAATACCCTGCATCTTCTGGTATAATCCAACGTTGGTCATAATGGATGAAGTCTGCTTGATGTGGGTCTGTATGCGTATTGCCAGTATCCCTGTTTAGAATTTTTGGCATCTGGGTTCATTTAGGGAGATGGAGCTATATAGTTCTCTTTTTGGTTGTATCTTTACCTGGTTTTTGGTAATAGAGTGATGCTTGGCTTTCATAGGAGGGATTTGGGATGATATTCCTCTGTTTGTATCTTTTTTGTTTGATCCTTCTAAAACATATTTCAATAATAATGGTTTGTCAGTCTTTTTGAAGTGTTGTTGATAGAGATTCTGCTGTGAAACCAATTGGGCTGGGCTTTATTTAAATTGGGAGGTATCTTATTACATCTTTAATATTCTTCATATATTAGGGTCTTTTTAAGCTACAATCTCTTCTTGGTTGAGCTTTGGTGATTCCCAGGATTTCAGATATTCATCCATTTATTCTAGGTTTTCAAACTTGCAGAGTATAGGTTTTTGAAGTATTCACAGTATGATTTTCTGGATATTTACTTTGACTGTTGTGTATTTCCCTTTTCAATACTGGATTGTATTGATTTCGAGTTGTTCCCTTCTTTCTTTGGTTAATCGGGGCTAGAGGTCTGTCTATTATATTCTTTCAAAGAATGAATAATTTTGGATTCATTGATTTTTTTTGTATTGTTGTTCTTTATTTCTAATTACATTGAATTTCTGCTCGTGATTTTGTTATTTCTTCCTGTCCCTTTGGTTTGGGTTACTGTTGTTGCCTCTGGAGTTTTTTTTTTAATATTTTTTTTAATTTTATTTATTTCTAATATTTATCAATGTACTGTCTGGCATGCAAGTCTGTGCACCCATGTCCCTGTGCAATGCGCGGAGCCAGAAGAGGGTATTCGGATTCCCCTGG
>VZQC01010238.1:2792464-2877156 GCA_009823505.1 Rhizomys pruinosus | reverse complement strand
CTGGAGAGATGGCCTAGCGGTTAAGAGCGCCGACCGCTCTTGCAGAGGACCCGGGTTCGATCCCCAGCACCCACATGGCGGCCGAGAACCGTCTGAAACTCCAATTCCAGGAGAACTCCAGTTCCAGGGGAATCCGACGCCCTCTTCTGAGCTCTGCGGCATTGCACGACACGGGTGCACAGACCTGCATGCAGACAGTACATTCATACACATACAGAAATAAATAAAATAAAATTAAAAAAAAAAAAGATATCATCTTACTCCAAAAAGACTGGCTAGGATCAAGAAAACAAATGATACCAAGTGCTGGAGAGGTTGTGGGGAAAGGGGAACACTCATCCACTGCTGGTGGGAATGTAAACTTGTGCAGCCACTGTGGAAAGCAGTGTGGAGAACCCTTGGAAGACTTGGAATGAACTTGCCACCCAACCCAGCCATACCACTCCTAGGCATGTACCCCCAAGACTCATCCCACCGCAGAGATACATGCACGGCCATGTTTATTGCAGCTCTCTTCACAATAGCAAAGAGATGGAACCAAACCAAATGCCCCTCAACTGATGAGTGGATAGAGAAAATGTGGTACATCTACACAATGGAGTTCTATGCAGCAGTAAAGAAAGATGACATCATGAGCTTTGCAGGAAAATGGCTGGAGCTAGAGGATATCATGCTTAGTGAAGTAACACAGTCCCAGAAAAACAAACAAAGAATCGTGTCCCTCATCTGTGGATGTTAGTGCCAATTACCCAGTTGTAAGTATTTCCTGTGCATGACCCCTTGAGGTTTTGTCCAAAGCAGTTGGGAGTGATGCATCTTGGAAACAACAACAGAAAGGACTGCATCAAAGAACAGACTGAAACAGTTAACTTCTGCTAAAAACAGTCCACTTCCCCATGGAGAATATTGAGAAAGACTGAGAAAGAGATGAATTGCATGTTTGGCAGAATGCATGAGCTCTGGAGGGGTGGGGGGGTGGGGGGACACGGGTCTAGTTTTGATAAAAAATGTATGTATAAATAAATAATAATAAAAATAAATAAATAAAAAAGAAAGGTGACATCATGAGCTTTGCATGTAAATGGCTGGAGCTAGAAGATGTCATGCTGAGTGAAGTAACACAGTCCCAGAAAAACAAATGACGAATGGTTTCTCTCATCTGTGGATGCTAGTGCCAATTACCTAGTTGTATGGCAAACTGAGCATCGTCAATGTGATCTGAAAACAACTGTGCTCTTATATTGTGAATCCTTTAAAATATAATAAAAATGTTTAAAATACATTAAAAAATGCATTTTGATAATATTCACCCCAGTTCCTCCCCTAACTCCCTGCAGATCCACCCTTAGGCCCCTCCCAGTTTCATGTTCTTTCCTTTGTTTATAAGTCGTTGGGTCCATTTACTGCTGCCCAGACACACATGTGTGCATGGCTGACCTGCAAAGGCTGGCCCTTGAAGAAAACTACCCTCCCTTATCAGCTGTCAGTTACCAACATCTCAGACAGTGACGGAGGCTTGTGACTTGCTCACCCTTTCATATTGGAAAGTTTATTGGCTTCATTTTGTACAGATCTTATACTGGCAACCACAGCTGTTCTGAGTACATCAGTGTGTGTGTGTGTGTGTGTGTGTGTGTGTTTGTGTGTGTGTGTTGTCTTGTCATATCCAGAAGACAGAAGACACTGTTTCACCCTGGTTCTCCCTAACCTCTAGCTGTTACAGCCATCCCGTCCCCTCTTCTGTGACAGTCTCTGAGTCTGGAGGGAAGGTGGGATCTGGATGTCCCATCTGTGACTGAGCACTCCATTGACACTTATTCTCTGCACTTTGACCAGTTGTGTTTTTCTGTATTAACTGCTCTCCACTGCACAGACACTTCTCTGATGAAGTCTGAGTGTGATATGAGGGGGAGGGTGGGAAAAGTAGGGAGGAGGTTTAGCTGAGGAGAAGGACTGAAGACAGGACAACCCGAGTCAGCTCTCTCCTGGGGCTCCCGGTCAAGTCAACAGGCCTGATGGCAAGATCCCTTATGCTCTGAGTCATCTCAGAGGCCTAGCTTTGTAATTTCTCATTAATATATTTTTTCATTTTCTGTGAATTTTATATATATATATATATATAATATATATATTATATAAGTTTTGTGATCATATCACCCTATCTCCTACTCAATTCTTCCTGAATAACCCCAGCCCCTCTCAACTTATATTTCTTTAAAAATATTACTTTAAATAAGCTGTAGTGGAAAGTGACGGGGAGATTAATTTGTGAAATGGACCCATACAAATGAAGAGTGTGGAACGAGTGACTGGGAAGAGTGCCAAGGAAGAAGCAGATAAAAAGTGACTAAGACTTGAGTGAACAAAGTATGTTTGAAACACATAGAAATCCAATAAAAACAAACACAAATATATTTTAATTTTATGCATATGACATTTGCTTGCACATTAAGAATACCACTGTGTATGCTAACAGCTGTCAGAAAGGGGAGTCAGATCCTGGAAACAGCGTTACCAACAGTGTTGCCAAGGGTGCTGGGTCATTCAAACCTGGGTTCCCTGGAAGAAACAAGTGTTCTTAACCTCCGATACCAATCTCTCCAGCCTTATAACCATAAAAAAATAATAAATTAGGCCCAATCTCCCAAGTTGAGTGTTTTGGCATACATAATAATTAAACCTTGCCTTTAAAACTCCTGTGGTTAGTGATATTCTCTAGCTGTGATTTACAACATTGTAGGTCACCAAGCTTAGAGTGCACCAAGGGGTTCTCAAGCAGAGTGGCTAGGGGAAGCGCTATAGGAGACATTCCCGTTCAGCACTCTGATCAGCCTTGTCCAGGATGGCCCATTTCTGGAAAGAGCTCTAAACTGGTAAAGCCCCATCCAGGGGCCAGATGACAGCCTGAACCCTTGGGTGCTGAAAGACACTTTTCACCGGTTGGTTTAGATTAACTGGTATGTGAAACTTGTGCAAGTGAGGATCATTCCACATGTACCTACGGTTCTGAGTGTTAGTCCAACTCTTTTGTGTGTTTGTTTTTATTTCTATCTCCTCATTTTCCGAACTATACTTTCATTACGGGTCTTACGCAGATATGAGGAGGGCAGCATACCCACTACCAACACCTCCTTGTCTAACTCTTTCCTTCCAAGCAAAAAGCAAACTAAAGACCTGTAGCCCTCAGAACTTAACAGACTGGAATGGGTGGTCCCTAATAGCTGGGCCTCTTCGGCCAAAACTCCCCTTTGTCTCAGGGGTCCTCTGCTGCCTACCTAACCTGACCCCTGCTCTGCCGGAAAATTTAGAGATTCCTTGGGTGTCCTGCCCACACCCACAGCCACTGCAGCCTCTGTTCATCCATACTGCAGGCTAAGAAGAAAAGGGATCCCATTTTCCCAATTTAAGAGAGTAACTATGTTTGTGTTTTGGTAATTGTTTCCGTGCATCAATATTCATGTAGCACCTGTTCACTGTTCTAAGTTTTTCTTGTGTGTTTGTAATTCAGTCTTGTAATTGTCTCATGTTGGTTTGTCAGAAAAAAGTGGCCACTTTCAGTTGCTTTCATTTAAGTGCACAGAATCATTCACTTTGTTTGGCATGCACGACTAAAGTCGTGGCAAAACTTAAATTGAACATTTTAAACTAAAGAGGAAAAATATACATTGAGGCCTGCAAATTGCGTACCGGTAAGTGCTCTAAATTTGTTATGTCTAGAGTCTATCAAATGCATCATAACTCTTGGTGGTAATGTTCATGAATCAACTTCTTAGTTGGTTGTGTAAGGATCTAATTTCTAGATGACTTGGTTTGTGTTGCTTTCAAAGTTGATTTGTGAAAACCTGCTTGCTTGAGTGTCTTCTTGCTCTGAAATGTCTGATTGTGTTTCTTTGCAGACCTATTGGCTGAGACATCCGGTTGATGTGCCTGATTTAACAGTTTAACTCACTTTTCAGTGCGCGAAGAATTCTGCGGCTGGTCCTATTGTGTCCTTTCTGCCTTGTCCTAATCCCTTTGCAGCCCACTCAAGTGGGGGTTGGCATCTTCGGCTAAATTTAAATCACTGGGCCGTCGTGGGACGCTATCTATAGTCGCATTCTTAACCCTACTAATCACACTTTAATCCCAGCCTTGGAGGCAGAAGGCAGTAGTTCTCTGTGTCAAGGTCAGCCACGCGTCTTTTTGATTCCAGCCGAGTCTGCACGGGAGACTCGTTCAAAGACACACAAATAAAGTACCTTTTGTTAACTATAGTAAAGTCTTGTCAGCATTTAAACTGAGATTCTTGTTCTATGGTTTAGGTAGAGGGAATTACTAGGCTCCTGGGGTGCCCAACGTGGAAGCTGTGCTCTGGCTAAGGACCTACTGGGGGTCTGGCACCTACTGCATTGGACTTCTCCTGGGTGCGATGATAGGGGCTGATTTCCCAGGATGCCTGGGCCACTACTGTACTGTCCTCGAGTGTAGTGGGAAGAATGGCGAGCAAGGGACAGTCTTGGGGGGCCTGTTGTTTTTGCAGGAATTTTTGAGTCCGTCCTCAACTCCTTTCCTCATGGGAAAGCAAGGGACCTTCCATGGGCCGGCCTCTCTGATGTTCTGGAGGCAGACCGGCTACGCGGCGTGGGCTTGGAGTTTGGCAGAGTAGTGTACAGAGAACTAGGTGAAGTCAAACCATGAAAACTTCTACTTCACACACAGCTGTGGTATTTTTAATATTTTAATATGGTCCGTTAATAATGGATTAACTTATCCACTTAAAGACAAATACTTCAGCCAGTGTGGTGGGCATACCTTAATCTTGCATGTGCAGGCAAGGCGGAAGATCTTTGTGATTAAGGCCACTGGTCCTACAGAGTGATTCCAGACACGCTTGTTGCACAGAGGAAACCTGCTCAAAAGACAAAAAAAAAAAGATTAAATGTCTTCTTTTCATCCGATTCTTGGTACTCTGTCTTATTAAAGGAAATGTCTAAATAAAACTTCAATTATAGCTGTATTATCATTGTGATCTATAGTATCTTGGTTATGGTTGGACTTGAGTGGAATGGGATTATGATCTGTTCTCTTGTCCACTTTTGAGTTTGAAACAAGTTAGCAATATTTGCTATGTTGGACATGTAAATAACTTCTGAGGTGCTTTATTTAAGTGAAAGCCTTTATGTTTAAGTAGCAATTTATGGTCTCGTTCAGTACAAACACTAAGATAAAAATAGTCATGCATGAATGTGTGTGTTGCATTGTGGTTAGGTTGGGTTCTGGGTGAAAAGCCGAAGATGCAATAGACAAAAGTCCCCCCTTTCTTTTTCAGTCAGGGCAGATCCTATGGACTCTTGGACCTGAAGACCCACCCCAGATCTGAGCAACACCTGAACTTGGCTTATTGGCAGATTCCTCCTGATACATTCTCATGCTCCCCCGCCCGGCATAAAAGAGCTCTCCCCATCTCCATATGCGTAGCTTTGCATGGTCCTGGACCATGTGCACACAAGGTAGCAGCATTTCCTGATAAAAGCCTGTTTTATTACTTTTGATTCAACTGATGTGGCTTTATCCTGCATTGGATACTTTACTATATATGATATATATATAATATATATATATTATATATATATTATATAATAATATATGTTGGTGTGGAAGCACCTGTGGCTTTTAAAAATAATCGTACTGTAGTTGATAAAATATCTTAAGGATCTATCTGACCATGGATAACCACAAAATAACTCTTTATAAAGTACCATCATTATAGGGGCTGTTTGGGAATTCTCCTTTGTAAAAAGCTAGGTTTTTAGATGAAAGGGGGTAAAGAGGACACTAAGATCTGGGGAATAAGTTTCTTTTAGAGAAGTTATATACAAAAGGCAATAGGCAACAGCATGTGATGTGCGTGTTGTGGGGTGGGTGGTCTGAGATAAATCAGGTCCCCGCACCATGAGCCGAAAACATGAGCAGTTTGCTGAATCTACTCCCATTTGCCTTGCTGCCCCCTGTTGGCAGAGAAAGGAGCCTCTTATCTACCTGAAGTGAGGAAGGTCTGGTCTGGCAGGAGAAGGGGTAGGGAGAGCACTTGCTAGGCTCTGTGATCTGGTAGCTACACAGTAACCCATAGGTGCCTGCCAGTAGCTCTGTAGAAGTAGGCTGCTTCCATAGCAGAGTCAGCTGGTTAGAACATGTGCTTACAAAATCTACCACAGATGATTTTAAAAGTGTAAAGACATACGTAGATTTTCTGAATCAGAAAACAGATAACTGACGCGAAGAATCCAATTATATCTTAAATTAAAAATAGGAAATTTACCCACAGCTAGATGACCTCAGTACTGTATAAATATGAGGTTTAAAGTGTTATATGTTTGACTGTTATATAACTTAGAGTCATACTTTAATTCATCTCGATTTAAAGTTTTCATCAAGGTGTTAACATTTTGGTTTGAAACTAGTTTGTCAAGACTTTATCTTTACCCACAGTATGATTATTTTTAAGGACTTTTAAAATTACAGCTCATGTTTAATGCTAATGATTAGCTTGATATCAAAGTTTATATTATAAGTTAGATTGCATGTTAATGTAATTACGTCACTTTTACTGGTTGCGTGATAAAACCACAAACAAGGGACTAATAAAANAATATAAAGGCAGTTCTGAACAGAAAGCAACCTTACAATGCAGTTATACTGTTGGTACTGAACAGAAAGTGATCCAGAGATCATGTTTGGTCCACTTCTACTATATAAAGTTTTTGGATCATATTCACCTACTCTCCCTAACTCCAATTCTTCCTGAATAACCCCAGCCCCTCTCAACTTATATCTTCTTTTAAAAAATATTTTTAAATAAGCTGTCAGTGAAGAGTGAGCGGGGAGATTAATTTGGTGAAATGGACCCCAGCACAAATGACAGAGTGTGTGAACTCGAGGTGGACTGGGAGAGAGTGCCAAGGAAGAAGCAGGTATAAAAGTGATTAAGACTGACTGAAAAATTATGTTTGAAACACATAGAAATCCAATAATAAAACAAACAAAAATATTTATTTTAATTTTATGCATATGAATGTTTTGCCTGCATGTATGTAAGTATACCATGTGTGTGATGCTTAAAGCTGTCAGAAGAGGGAGTCAGATGCCCTGGAACTAGAGTTACCAACAGTGTTAGCCAAGTGGGTGCTGGGTATCAAACCTGGGTCCTCTGGAAGAAAAGCAAGTGTTCTTAACCTCTGATCCATCTCTCCAGTCCCTTATAACCATTAAAAAAATAATAAATTAGGCCACATTCTTCCCAAGTTGAGTGTTGGCTTGGCATCATAATTAAATTAAACCTTCCTTTAAAACTTCCTGTGGTTTAGTGAGTGATCTCTCTGCTGTGAGTTTACAACATTTGGAGGTCCCACCAAGATTTAGAGGTGACCCCAAGGGGGTAATCAGTAGAGTGGCTAGGGGAAGCGCTATAGGAGACATTCCCCGCTTCAGTCACTCTGAGTGCACACTTGTCCAGATGGGCCCATTTCTGGAATAGAGCTCTAAACTGGTTAAAGCCCCATCCAGGGGGCCAGATGCAGCCTGAACCCTTTGGGGTGCTGAAAAGAGCCATCTTTCTCAGCCTGGTTGGTTTTTAGGATTAACTGGTATGTGAATGCTTGTGCAAGTGAGGATCAATTCCTACATGTACCTGGTGTCTGAGTGTGTATGGTCCAACCTGTTTTGTGTTTTGTTTTTTTTATTTCTATCTCCTTCATTTTCTGAACTATACTTTTCATTACGGGCTCTTACTGCTAGAAATATGGGGCAGGGAGCATCCCTAACTACCATCACTCCCTTGGCTCTAATGCTCTTTCTTTTCCACAGCAAAAGCAAAACTAAAGCCCTGTAGCCTCAGAACTTTACAGAATCTGGAATGGCGGTGGCCCCTTGGCTGGGCCTCTTGGTACAACCTCCCCTTTGGCTCAGGGGTCCTCTGCTGCCACCAATCCTGACCCCTGCTGTGCCAGAAAATGTAGAGATTCCCCTGGGGTCCTGCCCCACCCAAAGCCACGTGAGCCCCTGTATCTCCCACTGCAGGCTACAGAAGAAGAAAGGGATCCACATTTTTCCCAGATTTAAAGGAGGTAACTATGTCTTGTGTTTATGGTAATTGTTCTTCCGTGCATCTAAGATTCATGTAGCCCTGCTTGTTATGTGTCTAAGTTTTCTTGTGTGTTTGTAATTCAGTCATTGTAATTGTCTCATGTTGGTTCTGTCAAACAAAGTGGCCACTTCAAGTTTCTTTCCATCCTTTATGTGCACAGAATCATTCACTTTGTTTTGGCATGCCAGACTAAATGTGCTGTGCAAACTTTAAATGTGAACATTTTAAAAAGAGAAAAATAATACATTCAGAGGCCTCAAATTTGGGTACCGTAAGTGTCTCTAAATTTGTTATCTCTGAGTCTATCAAATGCTTCATAACTTTTGGTGGTAATTGTTCATGTGAATCAACTTCTTAGTTGGTTGTTTAAGGATCTAATTTTCTAGATGACTTTTGGTTTGTGTTTGCTTTCAAGATGGTTGTGTGAGGAAACTGCTTGCTTTGGTAGTATTTTGCTCTGAATGTTCTGATTTGTGTTTCTTTGAGACTTCTATGGGCTGGAGAACATCCGGTTGGATGTAGCCCTGATTTAACAGTTAACTCACTTTTAGTGCCAGGAATGAATTCTGGGGCTGGTCTTTGTTCTGTCTTTCTGGCTTTGTCCTAAGTCCCTTTCCTGCAGCCCTACTCAGGTTGGGGGTTGGGCATTTTCTGCTAAATTTAAACTGCCTCTTGGGTCAGATGTGGTGGCCCATGTCTTTAATCTCACCACACGTTTAATCCCAGCCCTTGGGAGGCAGAGGCAGGTAGTTCTCTGTGAGTCCAAGGTCAGCCCATCTGGTCTGACCTTATTGAATTCCCAGCCAGTTGCTACAGGGAGACCCTGTTTCAAAGGACCAGAAATAAAGTACCTTTTGTTAACTATTAGTAAATTCTTGTCAGCAATTAAAACTAGGATTCTTGTTCTTGTTTGGGTAGAGGGAATTCCTAGGCTCCTGGGGTGCCCAACGTGGAAGCTGTGCTCTGGCTAAGGACCTACTGGGGGTCTGGCACCTACTGCATGGATTCTCCTGGGGTGCATGATAGGCTGATTTCCAGGATGGCCTGGGTCACTCTGGTCTGTTGCCTCCGAGGGGTGGGGAAGGGCAGCAGGGACAGCTTTGGGGCTCTGTTGTGTTTCTGCAGGAATTTTTGAGTCTCTTCCCTTCACTCCCTTTCTCCTCATGGGAAGCAAAGGGACTTCCCTGGGCCTGTGCCCTCTCTGATGTTCTGGCAGGCAGACCCTTCTGTGTGCTGTGTGCTTGTGTTTGTGGAAGAGTTGAGTACAGAGAACTGGGTGAATCAAACTCATGAAAACTGTTCTTACTTCACACCATGCTTTTGGTATTTTTAATATTTAAATGGTCTTTAATAATGGATTAATCTCTATCACTTTATTAAGACTAAATACTTCAGCCAGGTGTGGTGGTGCATACCTTTAATCCTTGCACTTGGGAGGCAGAGGCAGGCAGATCTTTGTGAGTTCAAGGCCAGCCTGGTCTACAGAGTGAGTTCCAGGACAGCTGGGGCTACAGGGAAACCCTGTCTCAAAAAGACAAAAAAAAAAGACTAAATGCTTCTTTTCATCCTATTCTTTACTCTGTCTTTTAAAGGACTTGTCTATAAATAAAACTTTCAATTAAGCTTGTTTTGATTATACTGTGATCTTTGGTTATGGTTGACTTTGAGTGTGAATGGGATGTATGATTCTGTTCTCTGTCACTTTTTGAGTTTGAAACAAAGTTAGCAATATTTGCTATGTTGACATGTAAATAACCTTTCTGAGGATGCTTTATTTAAGTGAAAGCCTNCGGCTAAGAACCATCCTTTAACTCCAGTTCGCAGGGGAATCAGACACCCTCTTCTGACCTCCGCAGTGCACGACACATGCACCTACCTACATGCAACAGTACACTCATCACATAAAAAAGAGGTGACCTCTCCTCCCCATGCTCACCATTTTCTTTTGAGGCAGAAGGGAAGCCCCCCACCATGGGTGTCCATGTTATGTCATAAAGGATCATAGTTATAATTTTTATTTTATTTTTAATCTTTGTCCCATGAGTGTATATGCCTGCATATATAAGTGCACACCTGTCATGCAATGCCCCACTGAGGACACGAGGGTGTCAGAATGCCCTGGAACTGGGGTTACAGATGGTTTTAGCTGCCATGTGGGACCTAGGGCTTGAACCCAGGTTTTCATGCAAGAAGCATCTCTCAGGCCCTCCCACAAATTTTTATTGCAATTTTTCTTTTTATTAATCAGATTGGGCTCTTCACTGGAATAAAATATTTTTATCTGAAGCAACCACAATGCTAGCTTCTCTTTAGCTCATTCTGGGAGAGAGAAAGGAGAATAAAATGGAGGAGGGACTGGGGCATGCTAATGAATGATGCTTGAAAAGGGCATACAGAGACTTGTTATTTCATAAGCTTCTTATTTTCTAGGCTTCATATTGCTGGAAGGTGCTATGCAGGCTTCTGGGAGAGAATGTCATCTCTTACCCACCTGTGAGCCCTGAGAGCTAAAATAGCCACAAGCCTGGAAAGATGTGCTGGCTATTGTAATAGGTAACCAACTGATTTCTTATTGGATTTAAGTCTCAATCCAAAGGAAAGAAGTCACACCTTATAGGTAAACTTACCTTATGACAGGGAGACATTGCCCCTAGATGTAGAGCATATTCTAGCATTTTGCTAAATCATAATATCCAGCTGCCCTCTAAATACTCAACTTTATACACATATGTTATTGCAGCTCTCAGCCCTCTACACAGAAGATTCTTTTTGCAGTGGACAACAGTTAGCACAGAAACTCACAACTGGCCAAATGCAGAGAACAAATGACTATGATGTAACTAATTCTAAATGACATATATACAATGTAACCTCTACACATAAGGCTCAGGGAACATCAGGATTCATGGGTCCCACTTCCCCCTGGCTGAGGAGCTGTTGGCTGTTAATGGCTGTGGGGTAAGGGGTGGGTGGTGGAGATTTTTCTTCTCATGATGACTCCCAGTGAATTGCTAGTACACCACTAGATGGCTCTATCTATACACATGTATATGGGAAGCACAAATGGGACTAAGTTATTATTAGTTTTTGAATTTTAAAAGGAGGGTTGTTATTTTAATTATGATGCCTGGCCAACACTCAACTCAGGAAGAATGTGGCCATAAAGCATGTTACACAGCTTTTTATAAGTATGACAGCCAATCAGAATTTAACATAACAGTTAAAGTTACCAGTCAACGGGAAGCATGTGAAGCAACCAAGTAATCATTCCTAGAATGAATCAGGGAAAATGGAACTTAATGGCATCTGTGAGCACAATCCCATGAATTTTTATAATCCATTATTTAACTCCTCCCTGTGTTGTGGCCTTCAAATCCGTGAAGGAAGTTCATAAGAGCTGACCTCGGTAGGTGGTTTCTGAGGTGGAATGGTCTCTGCTAGGGAGGGGGTATATTGGGTCCTCAGCACCATGATTTTGATAGAATTTTCCGCTGGATAATGATCTGACAAGTGAGTTAAGGATGCATTTGGGCCACAAGGCAGAGGAACTAAGAAAATAAGTTTACTGGGCAAGATGAGATAAGAGTCTTCAGCTCTCAGCTGGAGGAAACGGCTCCTTGGGTGGTCTTGATCCTAAAATGCCTAGCCAATTTTTATCACATTACCCTCTGAGGAGGTTACCTGATTTGCCAAGAGGGAATTGGGGTGTTGACCTGCTCTGAACTCTCCATGCTGAAAATGGGCATAGGGGGTGGCAACTGGGTACCCCTTGCTCAGTGGTTCTATTAAAGACCCCCAAAAGTGTAATTATAGAGAGAACAAGTCCTTGACTAGCGCCTGTGAAGGAGAAGTGAAGGCAAGAGTAGTTGGTACATTTTCTAAGCAAAAGGGGGGAACCAGGAGAGGAAAAGGGTGAATTAAAATGTCCAAATTAAAGTCTAGTTAGAATTTCTCAGTGAGGGTTCCAAGCTTCCATTTATGGGGTTTCTCCTTTTGTTCTTTTGGCCATGGTGTCTGGACTCAGGATCTGCTTTCCAGGAAGTTTCAATAGTCATGTTGTGAGTTTTCCCTTAGGTAATAGTCCATCCAAACTGTCTTCGTTTGGACTGGCATGCAGCTGGTTTGGAAGGTAGAACCTAGGTTCTTTTGAGCCAAATTATCGTGTTAGGTCAAAGGAAATATCAAAAGTAATTCTTGTGAGAAACATAAAGTACATCTTTTAGTAGCCATAGTAACCCACTATTTGTCTATGTCCTTTAATCCAAACTGTAACAGGGAGTCAGGTTCAGGCTAGGAGAGGACTGAAAATTATTAACAACTCTGTATATTTTATAATCCGTTCATGGTGGCCATTAGTAAACTAGCTTGAGTGTTTGTACCAATTTAACTTAATACCGGTATCTTATCATTTTACTAAACCTTAAAGTGTCATGTGATGTGTATATAAAGCTTTGGGCAAAAGTAACACTCTTAAAATAAACCTTGACTAACAAACATTTGTTCTTAAACTACTTGACCTGACCTTAGAAAATTAAGCTTATTCATATATTCTCACCTTAAATTTCACTAATCAAATCAAAAAACAACCCCTCAGACTTTGATCACTTGGCAATGGACTTTCTAATAACTTAATTGTAAATCTTCACTAAAAAGAATCTCCATCTCTTTATAAATCCTTACTAAATTCTCGCTACCTTTTTCTCACCTTCTCATTTCCTTTCCTAATACCATGAGACATAAAAAACATTGACAAACAGACTGACCCTTAGTTGTGCAGATTTACCAAGTAATTAACATTTATTTCCAGTGTAAGGAGATGGGACAGTTACCTCAAATACACCAGTATAAACTGTGGAATTGTACCTTACGAGCCTGGGAGGCAGGGTTTGATACAGATTCTCTTTGATGGGTTAGGAGGTGGTTTATGTAAGCCGGGCAAATGGTCCCCACAGATATAACACATTTAAACACCAGAAATACAAATTACGGGATCTCATATGATTTCAAGGCCAGCGGGTCTACAAGTGAGGGGTTCAGGCCAAGCTGTGACTAAAGGGAGAGCCCGGTCTCAAACACACACAAAAAGAAAAGAAAAAGAAAAGAAAAAATTGCACCCTAGAACAGAAATGATCTTCGTTTAAAATGAACAAAATATTCTTAAGGACCAAGTATAATTTAACAGCTTAGCTTAAGGGGTGTGTTGTTTTGAATGAGAATGTCCCCCTAGACTCCAAGTATTCAACATTTTGTCCCTATTTGGTGGCACTGTTGTGGGAGATCTTAGAAGTGTGGCCATGCTGGAGGAAGTAATCACTGGGGGCAGGCTTAAGGAGTTGAACAAGCTTCACAGCTCTCCAGTGTCTCTCTCTCTTTCAGCTACCTGTGCTTATTGGAAGATGTGAACCTCAGCTTTGCTCCAGCTCTGGCCACCATGCCTCCACCACAATGGACTCTGATTCCCTGGAACCGTCAATCATAAGCTCAGATAAATTCTTCCTTTTATAGGATCTTTTGGTCTTGGTGGTTTTATCACGCAACGCAGAAAAGTGACGTAATACATTTAATGACAATCTAACTTATAAATACAACTTGAATATCAAGTAATCATTAGCATTAAACAATGAGCTGTAATTTTAAAAGTCCTAAAATAACATACTGTGGGTAAAATAAAGCTGACAAACTAGTTTCAAACCCAAAAATTTAACACCTTGATGAAAACTTTAAATCAGAGATAAACTAAAATATGACTCTAAGTTATATAACAGTAAACATAAGTAACATTTAAACCAAGTTTATACATACTGAGGTCATCTAGCTGTGGGTAAATTTCCTATTTTTTAATTTAAGATTAATTGGATTCTTCGGTCAGTTAGTCTGTTTTCTGATTCAGAAAAGTCTACAGTATGATCTTTACACTTTTAAACTCAATCTGAGGTAGATTTGTAAGCACATGTTCTAACGCATGCTGCTCTGCTCATGAGCAGCCTCTTCTCACAGGGCTACTGAAGGCACCTACTGGTTCTTATCAGTTACCAGACACAGAGGCCTAGCAAGTGCTCTCCCCTACCCCTTCTCCTGCCCATGGACCAGACTTCCCCTCTCAGGAAGATAAGAGGTCCTTTCTCTGCCAAGGGGGGGCAGCAGCAAATGGAGTGATGTCAGCACTGCCATGTTTTCGGTCTCTGGTGCTGGGCCTGAATTTATCTCAGACCACCCACCCCACAAACACGGCACATCAATCCATGCTGTTGCCCTATTGCCTTTTGTATATAACTTCTCTAAAAGAAACTTATTCCCAGAATCTTAGTGTCTCTTTACCCCCCTTTCATCTAAAAAACCTAGTTTTTATAAAGGAGAATTCCCAAACAGCCCCTATGAATGATGGTACTTTATAAAGTAAGTATCTTTGTGTCTATCCATGGTCAGATTAGATTCCTTAAGATATTTTATCAACTACATACGCGAATTTTTTAAAAGCCACGGTGCTTCACACCACAACAAATATAATTATATAATATTATATATATATTATATATATATAATATCATATGTAAAGGTATCCATGCAGAGATAAAGCCCACATCAGTTGAATCAAAAGTAATAAAGCGGCTTTTTAGCCGGAAATGCTGCTCCTTGGTGTCCTGGCTCCAGGACCATGACAAGCTACGCTATGGAGATGGGGAGAGCTCTTCTATGCGGGCGGGGAGCAGGAGAATGTTAAGGATAATCTGCCAATAGCCAGTCAGGTGTTCTCAGATTTGCGAGGTGGTTCTCAGGTCCAAGAGTTCAAGGATCTGCCCTGATGAAAAAGAAAGGGCGGGACTTTCTGTCTATGCATCTTCGGCTTTTCACCCAGAACCCAACTAACACCACATGCAAACAACACACATTCATGCATGAGATTTTTATCTTAGTGTTTGGACTGAACAGAGCCATAGACATTGCTACTAAACATAATCTATCTATCTATATATATATATATATATATATGTTGTGTGTGTGAAGCACTCTTGGCTTTTAAAAATTCTGTAATGTAGTTATAAAATATTAAGGATCTATCTGACCATTGATAGACACATAATATAACTTTATAAAGTACCATCATCATAGGGGTTGTTTGGGCATTCTCCTTTGTAAAACACTAGGTTTTTAGATGAAGGGGGGGGTAAAGAGGACACTAAGATTACTGGGGAATAAGTTTCTTAGAGAAGTTATTAATACCAAAGGCAGATAGGCAACAGCATATGTGTATGTGCGTGTGTGTGTGGGGGGGGTCTGAGATAAATTCAGGTCCCAGCACCAGAGACAGACAACATGGCAGTTTCTGAATCCTCCTCCCAGTTTGCTTGCTGCCCCCACCCTGTGGCAGAGAAAGGAGCCTCTTATTCTTCTGAGAGTAGGGAAGGCTCTGGTTCCTGGGCAGGAGAAGGGGTAGGGAGAGCATCTGTGCTAGTGCCTCTGTGTCTGGTAGCTGGGACTCACAGGACACCCAGGAGGGTGCCTGTCAGTAGCTGTGAGAAGCAGGCTGCTTCATGAGCAGCAGCTGGGTTAGAACATGTGCTTACAAAAATCTACCCAGATGATTTTAAAATGTAAAGATCATTACTGTAGAATTTCTGAATCAGAAACAGATAACTGACCGAAGAATCCAATTAATCTTAAATTAAAAATAGGAAAATTTACCCCACAGCTAGATGACCTCAGTACTGTATAAACTATGAAGTTTAAATGTTACTATTTTGACTGTTATAAACTTAGAGTCATATTTTACTCTGATTAAAAGTTTTCATCAAGGTGTTAAAATTTGGGGTTTGAAACTAGTTTGTCATGACATTATATTTACCCACAGTATTTATTTTATGGGACTTTTAAAATGTATCAGCTCATGTTTAATGCTAATGATTTACTTGATATCAAGTTTATTTATAAGTTAGTTGTCATGTAAACTGTATTAGTCACTTTTCTGTTGCTGTGATAAAACCACCACAAACAAGGGAACTTATAAAAGGAAGAGTTTATTTGAGCTTATGATTGACGGTTCCAGGGAATCAGAGTCCATTGTGGTGGAAGGCATGGTGGCCAGAGCTGGAGCAAAAGCTGAGGTTCACATCTTCCAATAAGCACAGGAAGCTGAAAGAGAGACACTGGAGAGCTGTGAAGCTTGTTCAACTCCTTAAGCCTGCCCCCAGTGATGTACTTCCTCCAGCATGGCCACACCTTCTAAGATCTCCCAAAACAGTGCCACCAACTGGAAACAAAATGTCTGAATACTTGGAGACTATGGGGGACATTCTCATTCAAAGCACCACATAAGCTAAAGCTGTTAAATTATACTATGGTCCTTAAGAATATTTGTTCATTTTAAAGAATGATTAATTCTGTTCTAGGGTGCAATTTCTTTCTTTTCTTTTCTTTTCTTTTTGTGTGTGTTTGAGACAGGGTCTCCCTTTAGTCACAGCTGGCCTGAAACTCACTCTGTAGACCAGGCTGGCCTTGAACTCATAGAGATCCAGTAATTTATTTCTGTGTTTAAATGTGTTATATATGTGGGGACATTTGCCAGGCTTACATAAAACACCTCTAACCATTCAAAGAGAATTGGTCATTCAAAACCTGCTCCCAGGCTTGTAAGGACATCTCACAGTTTATAAGAGTGTATTTGAGATAACTGTCCCATCTCATTACACAGGAAAGACATATTAATTACTTAGTAAATCTGCACAACTAAGGGTCAGTCTGTTTATCACTGTTGTTATGTCTCATGGTATTAAGAAATGAGAAGGTGAGAAAAATGTTAGAGAGATATTTTTAGTAAGGATTTATAAAGAGATGGAGATTCTTTTTAGTGAAGATTTAAATAAAGTTGATGAGAAAGTCCATGCAAGTGATAAAAGTCTGAGGGGGGTTGTTATGGAAGGAAAAAGGTGAGAATATATGAATAAGCTTAATTTTCTAAGGTTCAGTCAAGTAGTTTAAGAAGCAAAATGTTTGTTCAGTCAAGGTTTATTTAAGAGTGTTCAGTTTTTGCCCAAGCTTTATATACACATCACATGACACTTTAAGGTTTAGTAAAATGATAAGATACCTGTATTAAATTAAATTGGTATAAACATTTAAGCTAGTTTACTAATGGCCTGAATAGGATTATAAATATACAGAGTTGTTAATTTTAGTCCACTCCTGGCTTGCACTGGACTCCCTGTTACAGATTTGGATTAAATGGACATAGACAAATAGTGGGTTACTATGGCTACTAAAAGATGTACTTTATGTTTCTCACAAGTGTTACTTTTGATATTTCCTTTGACCTAACAATATAATTTGGCTCAAAAAGCTAGGTTATACCTTCCAAACCAGCTGCATGCAGTCCAAAAGAAGACAGTTTGGATGGGCTTGGTAATCCTGTCTTCCACAACTATCTAAGAGGAAACTCAAAGTGACTACCAAAATGCCTGGAAAGCAGATCCTGAGTCCAGACACCATGGCCAAATGAACAAAAGGAGAAACCCAATAAATGGATGCTTTGGAACCCCTCACTGAGAAATTCTAATAGACTTTTAAGTTGGACATTTAATTCACCCTGTTCATCTCCTGGTTCCTTGCCTAGAAAAACGTACCTAACTACTCTTGCCTTCACTTCTTCATAGGTACTGGTCAAGGACTTTGTTCTCTCTATAGCTATACTTTTGGGGGTCTTTTAGATAGACCTACTGAGCAGAGGGTACCCCAGTTGCCACCCCCTATGCCCATTTGCAGCATGGAAGAAGTCAGAGCAGTCAGCACCCCAATTCCCTCTTGGGGTGACCTCCTCAGATGGTAATGTGATAAAAATTGGCTAGGCAGTTTAGGATCAAGACCCCCAAAGAGCCAGTTTCTTTCTCAGCTGAGAGCTGAAGACTTCTTATATCTATCTGCCAGTAAACTTATTCTTCTAGTTCCTCTGACTTGTGGCCCATGCATCCTTAACTCACTTGTCAGATCTATTAACCAGCAGGAAAATTCTATCAAACTCATGGTGCTGAGGACCCAATATACCCCCTCCCTAGCAGAGATCATTCCACCTCAGAAACACCTACTGAGGTCAGCTCTTATGAACTTCCTTCAAGGATTTGAAGGTCTCACAACAACAGGTGGGAGTGAAATAATGGATTATAAAAATTCAGGGATTGTGCTCACAGATGCCATTAAGTTCCATTTTCCCAGAGACATTCTAGGAATGATTACTTGGTTGCTTCACATGCTTCCCGTTGACTGGTAACTTTAACTGTTATGTTAAATTCTGATTGGCTGTTGTTCTTATTAAAAGGTTGTGTAACCTGCTTCTCATGGCCACATTCCTCCCGAGTTGAGTGTTGGCCAGGCATCATAATTAAATTAAACCCTCCTTTAAAATTCAAAAATAATAATAACTTAGTCCCATTTGTGCTTCCCATATACATGTGTATAGATAGAGCCATCTAGTGGTGTACTAGCAATTCACTGGGAGTCATACCACTGAAGAAGAACAATTCTCCACCACCACCCCTTACCCCCACAGCCATTAACAGCCAACAGCTCCTCAGCCAGGGGAAGGGGGACCCATGAATCCCTGATGTTCCCTGAGCCTTGTGGGTAGGGGTTGACACTGGTGTCTCATTTGCAGCTGAGAATTCCACAAATACTTCTCTGCACTTTGGCCAGTTGTGAGTTTCTGTGCTAACTGTTGTCCACTGCAAAAAGAATCTTCTTTGTAGAGGGCTGAGAGCTGCAATAACATATGTGTATAAAGTTGAGTATTTAGAGGGCAGCTGGATATTATGATTTAGCAAAATGCTAGAATATGCTCTACATTAGGGGCAATGGCCTCCCTAGCATTGGTAAGTTTTACAGTATAAGGTGTGACTTCTTTCCTTTGGATTGAGACTTAAATCCAATAAGAAATCAGTTGGTTACCTATTACAATAGCCAGCACATCTTTCCAGGCTTGTGGCTATTTTAGCTCTCAGGGCTCACAGCTGGGTAAGACTGATGACTTCTCTTCCCCAGCAGCCTGCATAGCACCTTCCAGCAATATGAAGCCTAGAAAATAAGAAGCTTATGAAATAACAAGTCTCTGTATGCCCTTTTCAAGCATCATTCATTAGCATGCCCCAGTCCCTCCTCCATTTTATTCTCCTTTCTCTCTCCCAGAATGAGCTAAAGAGAAGCTAGCATTGTGGTTGCTTCAGATAAAAATATTTTAGTCCAGTGAAGAGAGCATCTGATTAATTAAAAAGAAAAATTGGCAATAAAAATTTTGTGGGAGGCCTGGAGAGATGGCTTCTTGCAGAAAACCTGGGTTCAAGTCCTAGGTCCCACATGGCAGCTAACAACCATCTGTAACCCCAGTTCCAGGGCATCTGACATCCTCGTCTGTCCTCAGTGGGCATTGCACTACATGAGTGCACTTATATATGCAGGCAATACACTCATGGACAAAGATAAAAATAAAATAAAAATTTTAAATATGTCTTTATGACATACATGGACACCCATGGGTGGGGGCTTTCCCTTCTGCCTCAAAAGGAAAATGGTGAGAATGGGGAGGAGAGTCACCTTCTTTTTTTTATGTGTATGAGTGTACTGTCTGCATGTAGGTTGGTGCACTGTGTCGTGCAATGCTGGAGGTCAGAAGAGGGTGTCGGATTCCCCTGGAACTGGAGTTAAAGATGGTTCTTAGCTGCCACGTGGGTGCTGGGAATCAAACCTGGGTCGTCTGCAAGAGCAGTCGGTGCTGTTAACCGCTGAGCCATCTCTCCAGCCCCTAGAGAGAGTCACCTTCTTAAAAGCAGTCACTGAGTAAGTCTCAGTCTCATCTGTTCACCTCTTGGAGGCACCAGCCAGAAGTTTCAAATCCATTGGATACTGAGAAAATGGTAGGAGGGGGATGAGCCTCCTGGAAGTTGTCAGACATATGTTCCAGTTCTAATGTTTTGTTAAGTGTGTGTGGATAGGCATGTGGAGCTATGTAGTTGCTCATTCATCTGTGATCATTGCTGCTCTATTCATAATAGTAAGGAAATGGAAAAAGCTTAATGTCCATCAGCTGAAGTGATAATGAAATCGTGGTACATACACACAGTGGAATTTTATTCAGCTGTAAAGAAAGATTTAAATATGAAATTTGCAGCTAAATAGATGGAAATGGGAAAAATTTATACTAAGTGATGTAACTCAGACCCCCCAAATATAAATGCCAAGGAGTGTTTCTCATATGTGGGTCCTAGTATCAAATCTTTACATTTGTATGTTTAACTTGGAAATCCCATGGAGGTCAAGAAACTAGAAAACGGACTGTTGGAGGCAGGGGTGAGGAGAAATATCTTAAGATAAATGGGACAGTAGAGCAGGGGTGATATGATGAGGGAAAGGGGAAATAATGAAGGATTTAAACGGGAGCACAGGAAAGTAGGGGGCTCCCACTACTGATACTTCAGCCCAGTGGATTACAGTCAGGTGGCTTGTATAGGTGGCCTGCACTCTCCCTGTAGTTGAGCCACAGAGCTTTAGCTAGGGATGTCTTCCTCCCACTCAAAAGATTTCCTTTCTTGGGCTGGAGAGATAGCCTAGCGGTTAAGAGCACCGACTGCTCTTTCAGAGGACCCTGGTTCAATCCCCAGCACCCACATGGCGGCTGAGAACTGTCTGTAACTGCAATTCCAGGGGAATCCAACACCCTCTTTTGACCTCCGCAGCATTGCACGACACGGGTGCACAAACCTGCATGCAGACAGTAGACTCATACACATACAAAAAAATAAATAAATAAACACGCTCAATAACGCTAAACTGCCAGAAAAATGAGCCTTATTAATGCGCATTGTTTTAATTTTGCTCAGCTAATCCTGGGAGAGATGGCCTAGCGGTTAAGAGTGCCGACCACTCTTACAGAGGACCCGGGTTCGATCCCCAGCACCCACATGGCGGCCGAAAACCGTCTGAAACTCCAATTCCAGGAGAATTCCAGTTCCAGGGAAATCGGAGTCCCTCTTCTGACCTCCTCGGCATTGCACGACACGGGTGCACAGACCTGCATGCAGACAGTACATTCATACACATACGGAAATAAATAAAATTAAATTAAAAAATTAAAAAAAAAAACCTGGTTTCTAACTAAGATGAGAGTGAGATAAGTGTAAATAACAAATACACTCTGTGAATAGAGTCACCAAAGACTTTGGAGGGAAGGGCAGTAACTTCTCTGCATCAGCAAACACGGAGAAACCAGAAGCACAACAGTGTCCCAGAAAAAAGTCTAGAAAGGAAATAGAATGAGGTGCAGGGTGCATAATGGAATAATGGATTTTGTTTTACTACAGGAAGATTCTGTCTATGGAAATGATGACTTCCTATATGATGATATAGGACATGGAGGACCCAAAATTTATGGGGGACAAACAGCATTGAAATACTGACTCTTTATTTCACAACATCCATGCTTTATTCATTTCAAGCATTAATTCACAATTAAATATAGCGAGGTTCAATCTAATTTACTAGCACAGGTGTTTCTTCCTACTAAGAAACTTCCCTAAAAGTTTTAGTTTGGGTATCTTGGTTTTTTGAAAGATAAGAATGTAGTCATAGATAGGAAGCTACTTCTGACAGGGAATCACAAAAATTACCATCGGTCCGGAAAGCAGAGATCTAAGAGACAGTTCCCAGAAGTTGTGGTTTTCCTGCAGACCGGAATTTATTCAGGTCTTAGGTGTTCATAACACTCAGAATATACAAAATGGGCCGCACTTAAAAATCGCACTCACGCATACACACCAGCTTGAGCTTTTTCACCCCCTCCTGGAGGGCTATTTTAGACGCAGACACCTGAGAATTCTAAATTAAGCAAGGCAGGGATGAGAAGTCTCTTCCAAACCGAACGGCCGCCAGTGCACCTGTGCAGCGCACGGAACCCCGGGGAGGGAACTCGGAACTCGGCATCCGTACCTGTATTTCATGCCCATCTGCGTGGCGGTGGACTCTTTGAGGGAAATGTGATGCTGGGGGGTGAAGGTCCCCAGGCTGCGAACGATGATAGCGACCGTGCGGAACTTGGCCCGGGCTGCGTTCACCACATTGGGGGCGGTGGAGCTCTGCTTGCTCAGAAGTCGGTCCTCGCCATTCCGACTCTTCAGATTGTGCTCTGTGCAGGCTATGGAGACTTGCATTGCTTCCCCAGCAGCGCACAGTCCCTCTCAGAACCCCGCAGCACAGGCAGTCAGCAGAGTCCAGCAGCTGGGGTTTCTGTGTCCTTTACCCCCTAGATGCTCCCGGATTCTGGGGATGCTTCAGAGGAGTCCTGGGGGCTGACTTGAGTGTGGGCAAAGTGGCAGAAGAGGCTGCGGAGTCCCGGGGACCCAAAGAAGTAAACAGCCAAGTTGCCACAGCAGCTGGAGCGCAGAGCAGCCTCGCCAGTCTTCCGCGGCTGTGATCTGGGCTGATTAAACAGTCAGATCCATGTGGTCAGGAGGCTGGTGCAGAAGCCTAGAGCTGAACGTTCTTGGTGACTGCACACAGCTCTGCCTGGAGCCAGTCCGCGGTGCCTGAATGCAGCGGGCTGGCTTCTGGGCGCTGGCTCAGACCAGCGCAGGCATACTGCAAGATGCACCCGCTGGACCATAGGCAGAAGGCTCAACTGGCCCAGAGCACCCCAAGCCGCAGCTAACAGCAAGCTGGTCCCAGAGGACCGGTGGTCTACATCCAGTCCACCTGTCAGCTCCCTGTCTCCTGGTTGTGCAGATCCCGGAGGCGTCTCAAGACCCCTCCCCACTTATTGTGAGGCAAAAGCTGGGGCTGCTGAGCCGGTGCTGACTTGGGTCCACAGTTGCATGGAGAAGCTGGCAGGTCCAGGTCCCTTGTTCCTTGCCTTTGTGTGCAATGGGAAGACAACTTTCACCAGTTGCTGGAACAGAACCTCAGCTGCTCCATCCAGGGGCTCTGCCTAGACGCCACCAAATCTCGCTGCAGCACAACAGTCGGAATGGGAAAAGCTTTGACTGGCTTGCTAGAACACAGCTCGGAATCCCTGTTATTAGCCTTGTCAAGGTTCATTTCCTCTCTGCACATTATGTCTTAAGCAGGTAGGTTTAGAGTTTCCTGAATAGCCACAGTGCAAGGCTATTTGGAGTCTGATAATTACAAATCTATTGAATAGCAGAGAAGGGGCTTCCAGGGAGGACTGAGTCCTCAAGTCTCAGGAGGGGGATGCACTATGAGAACAGCTGGTTGGCATCTGGAATGTCACATAGAAGGTTTAAAAAGCTGGCCAGAGCCTCATACACTAGATGGAACTCACATGAGACAGGAACCTTGTCTGGCTGTGTCCCATTCAGAGCAACTGCCTGATAAAAGTCGTTGGACCAAAGTAAGCAAGAAGTGGCTGATAACTTGCCTACCCATTTGAAATATATGAGAAACAAACTGTGTGTTTACTCATAATAAAATTATGGCTTTTACAACATTAGCTTTCTAAATGTGATTCCAGATAGACATTACTGGCAAGAAAGAACTGTATTTACCTGTTTATCATGTTTATTTTATGTGTATGCCCACATCCCATGGTGTGAAGGTCAGAGTACAGCCTACAGTTATTTCTCTCCTTCTACCATGTGTTTCTGGAGGAGGGACCCCAGATCATCAAGCTGGGGTGCCCTGGGGAACTCAGCTCTCTCACCAGGAACTCTTGGTGGTCCTGTGCCACTGGTCCAAAATAGATATCTCTTGGCCTCATCCATACTCTTCCAGGATCCCTAGAACAGAACACTATAATGTGGTTTAAACCTTATCTGTTAATTATGTAATGCTAAAATCCACATCTGGAATAGATTTCAACTCCATTTGACCACAAGCTTCTTACATGTGGGTCACAAATCCGTATGGGATAGGGACACAGAATATGGGGGTCATGGAAAGTTTGGCAATGGGAAAAGGTTTCTGTGAATGTAACAACCCAAAATTAATTCAATATTGAGATGTGTAATGAATCCAATTCATTTGACCATGCTTGTCCATTTTTCATCACACAACTTCTCTGCTCTTCTTATCTGCCACATACACCCCACCCCACCCTTAGTGGAGTGGTCAGTCACAGGATCGCAGAAATTAGACAACAGGTGGCTGTGAGAGTGCTCATTCTAAATAAACTTGCTAACAGGCCACATGCTAATTAAGATGGGAAATTAGACTTGAAATATACGTCCCTTCATTGTCATGCAGCAGTGTTTGGGGGAGTCTTCACTATGAATTCCAGGCTTAAATAAGACACATGAAGTTGCATATAGACACATTTATATAGATAGATATGTAGATAGAGATGCGAATGTAAATATGGATATAGATACAGTTATGGGCTAGATTGTGTGATCACAAGAGTATTGAGGCCCTGATCCTACCCCCCCCATATGTCAGAATGTGACTTTATTTGGAGAAAGGGTCATTAAAAATAGAACTGAAGTATATGAGACCATACAGATGAGCTCTAACCAGTACAAGACGCACCCTCACAAGTCGACACCAGGGCCCAGACATGAGAAGACTGTGTGGAGATGCAGAAGGCAGAGGGCCATCTACAAGCTAAGGAGAAAGGCCTCTGAAGAGCCAAGCTTGTTGTCACTTAAATCTCAGATGTACAGCCTCCAGATCTGTAAGAAAATTAATTTCTGTTCTTTTAGCTCCCCTGCCTGTGTTACTTTGTTGTGGCCAGCCTGAAAGATTAATGCAGGTATAGATGTACATGATTTTAAATTTGTATCTTTGATCATAAGAAACGATGAGGTCAGTAAATAATCTTCTAAAAGTCATTACTAGATAGATCATGATTAATATTATCCTGCTTTTCTGCATACCCTAAACGGTTGTGATCACTGGAGGATGGCTATGCCAGCCTGGACAACACAACAAGATTGTGTGTCAAAGCAAAGGAAGAAAAACACAAACACCGATTCTCCTAGGAAAGATTTCAAATGAACGGTCAGCAAAGAAAGGCTCCAAATATATCATTTATTTCTATTTATAAAGTCATGAAGACGATAGGGTAACTTTTTTCTTGTTTATTAGCAGGAAGATGACCCTTTTCATTCTGACATGCACATGACACTGTATTTTGGTCATATACACCCTGTTTATCATTGTTAATCCTTCCTCTGCTGTTCTGTGGTCTTCCTTTTACTTTCATGTTGTATGGTAAGACTTGATAGGAGAAGCAGTTTAAGCATATTTATCTGTTTCTTTTGTGATAGTGACTCCCTATTCGCCAAAATTGCTTTTAAGGGCTTGATTCATAGTCCCTGGGCCTGGAATCCGCAGCCTTAGAGCTGTCATGAGACAGCGGGGAGGGCACCCCACCTTCAGATGGGGGGCAGGGGTTGGGGGTAGCCTGGCTCTGTCAGTTTGCTTGTAACTCAGGAGTAGAAATGAAGCTCTCTGTAACTTTTGTTCACTCAGTTGTGTGGGGAGGGAACATATTTATTTCTAAAATCCATGTTCTGTAGATGCCATGAAATATATTTTTCACAGTTGTGACAGAACAGAGCCAAATTATCACCTATTATTCAATTTCACAGAATCTCAGCTGAGTCTTAATTGTCACTTGATAGGTAAAATTCTTTCACATAAGTAATACTGGGTCATGGATTTTCTCTCTCTCTCTCTCTCTCTCTCTCTCTCTCTCTATTTATTTATTTTATGTGTACAAGTTTTGCCTGCATGTGTGTACGTGCACTTGTGTGTGCAATGCCCATGGAGCCAGAAGAGGGCATTAGATTCTCTAGAACTAGAGTGACGAGCAATTGTTAGTTACCATGTGGGTTCTGGTAACTGAACCCAGGTCCTCCAGAAGAGAATTCAGTGCTATTAACTGCCGAGCCAGCTCTCCACCCCCCATATTCACCCCCCATGGTGACAGAACTGTTTAAGAACAGATGACAAGCTATGAAACTCACATCCTCGTGTCCTTTGTCCTCATGGTCGTCCTAGTGTTCCTGGTGACTCTAGGGACTTGACAAGAAGTCAGCTAAAGTTGAGTGGAAGTTCAGTCTTCCTGTGCCCCTTCTCCTCCTGGGCCACTGAGTAGAGTTTGTATCCTCCAGGTGCCATGGTTTCCTCATGGAGACAAAGCAGAGGGGAGCGTGGTGCTTCAGAGAAGAATTCCACTCAACTCCATTCTATAGGTGAAGAAGCATGAGAGACAGAGAAGTTAAACTTGTTCAAGGTGACACAGGGAGAGGGAGGATTTAACTGAGGATGCCCTCTCCTGGACATGCACTTCTTAACTACTATGTGTATTGTTCCTCACTGCAAGACTTTCTCATTAGAGGAGATTCACATTGCACCCTTTTATGAATGCAACTTAAAAGAAACTCTATTTCTATTATACACGGTAAAAATTAAAATTTGAAAGTGTAAACATTTCACAAGAATGAGATGATCCATGCTCAGTAGCTTTTGATCAATGTTTTATTTAAAACAAATCATAATTGCTTATTTCTAGTTCTGAATTTTTTTCTCTCAGTTACCTAGAAAAATTATGGTTGACTTAATTTCTTCCCAGTAAAGTCAGAACCAAATACTTTTCACTGACACCACTTAAACTTATGATTTGTATTCCACTGGAAAGCACAGCCAGTAGGGTCCAGGAAACAATCATGCAGCCAGGCAAAATTGTAGTTATCCAACACACAAAGAAATCATTAATATCAGAATAATTTTAAACATAGGCATGTACATATGAGAAACCACTTTGTGTGCCTATCATTTGTGACTTTATTTTATTTTTAAGTTAATTTTTATTGAGTGCATTTCATACATTTCTTAATCAAATTTAGACTCATTCCCACATCCATCCCCATCCCTTATGTCCCCTGCCCCCTGCCAGAGCTCATCAATTCTGTCATACATGTTAAGTCCTGTCTTGCATCTTTTTCTCAGTCTTTCATAGCTTTTTCAATAGACAAGTTTACTGTTTTGGTCAGTTCTTTGAATAAGTTTTTCTCTATATATTTTTGTTCTCTTTAATTTTATATTATTCCAAAATATACATATATACACTCCACACATAAATCAAAATTACAAATTCTGAAAATAAACTATAGGTTAGTTCTAAAACACATTTAGAGATTCACATTTTAATAGTAAAGTTGCATGCAGGTAAAAACGAGTGTAACTTTACATTCTTTTTTTTTTTTAGAATATGAATACATATCTTCCATCCATATATGGTAATTACAATGTGTGAATATAAGTGGTAGGACAATTCTAGAGCCCATTAAAAGATTCACATTGGAATAGCACAGTTGCTTTCAGATACAATGAAATATAATAATAAAGTTGCTCAGTTTGCCTGACAACTGGTGATTTGGTGTTAGCATCCACAGATGAGGGAAACCATTTGCTTTTTTTTTTTTTCTGGGACTGTGTTACTTCACTTAGCATAATGGCTTCAAGTTCCATCCATTTACCAGCAAAGCTCATGATGTCATCTTTCTTTACTGCTGCATAGAACTCCATTGTGTAGATGTACCACATTTCTTTATCCAGTCATCAGTTGAGGAACATTTGGGTTGCTTCCAGCTCTTTGTTATTGTGAAGAGAGCTGCAATAAACATAGCTGTGCGTGTATCTTTGAGATAGGATGTGTCTTGTGGGTATATACCCAGGAGTGGTATGGCTGGGTCAGGTGGTAGGCTCATTTTGAGGGTTTGTTGTTGTTGTTGTTGTTGTTGTTGTTTTGAGACAGGATCTCCCTGTAGTCCCAGCTGGTCTGGAACTCACTCTGTAGACCAGGCTGGCCTTGAACTCACAGAGATCTGCCTGCCTCTGCCTCCCAAGTGCTAGGATTGAAGTTGTGCACCACCACGCCCGGCTTAAAGACGGTTCTTAGCCACCATGTGGGTGTTGGAAATCGAACCTGGGTCCTCTGCCAGAGTAGCCAGTGCTCTTAACCACTGAGCCATCTCTCCAGCCCCCTCATTTTGAGTTTTTTAAGGGTTCTCCACACTGCTTTCCACAGTGGTTGTACCAGTTTGCATTCCCACCAGCAGAGGATGAGTGTTCCCCTTTCACCACAACCTTGCCAGCATTTGGTGTCTTTTGTTCTCTTGATCTTGGCTAGTCTTATTGGAGTAAGATGATACCTTAGTGTGGTTTTAATTTGCATTTCCTTAATTATTAATGATGTTGAACATCTTTTAAGATGTTTCTCAGCCATCTTTACTTCCTTACTGGTGAAGTCTCTGTTCATCTCTTTACTCCATCTTTTGAGTAGGTCATTTGTTTTCTTACTTCTTTGTTTTTTAAGTAGTTTATATATTCTGGATGTTAATGCTCTGTCAGATGTATTAGTGGTGAAGGTTTCCTCCTATTCTATGGGTTTTCTCTTCACTTCCTTGATTGTTTCTTTAGCTGTACAAAAGCTTTTAAGTTTGATGAGTTTCCACTTGTCAGCTGTTGTCCTTATTTCCTGTGCAGCTGCTGTTTTATTTAGAAAGTCTTTTCCTACACCTATGTCTTGTAGGTTGCTGCTGACCTTTTCTTCTATCCTCTTCAGGGTTTCAGGTTTCAGGTTGAGATCTCTGAGCCACTTGGAGTTGATTTTTGTACAGGGTGAGAGGTAGGGGTTTAATTTTATTCTTCTACAAATGGTGATCCAGTTTTGCCAACATTTGCTGAAGATGCTATCTTTCCTCCATTAAGCTTTTTTGGCTCCTTTATCAAATATGAGGTGGCTGAAGTTATATGAGCTCAAGTTTGGATCTTCAATTTTGTTCCATTGGTCAACAGGTCTGTTTTTTTTGCCAGTACCAGGCTGTCTTTATGACTACAGCCCTGTAATATAGCTTGATGTCTGGTAATGTAATCCCCCCAGTATTGCACTTTTCATTCAGGGTTGCTTTAGCTATTCGGGGTCTTTTGTTTTCCCATACGAATTTAATGATTTTTTTTCCAAGTCTGTAAAAAAGCTCATGGGGATTTTGACTTGGATTGCATTGAATCTGTATATTAATTTGGGTAGAATGGAGTTTTACTACATTAATTTTTCTAATCCATGAGCATGGGAGGTCTTTCCATCTTTTGATGTCATTTTCAATCTCCTTCTTCAGGGTTTTAAAATTTTTGTTGTACAGGTCTTTGGTGTCTTCAGTTGGGTTTATTTTTAGGTATTTTTTTGAGGCTATTATGATTGGGATATTCCTTCTTTGGTCGCTTATTGTTGAGACAGGCAGGCTTCTGAGCCTGAGGACAGCTTGGTCTACTTAGGGAGTTCTAGGCCAGCTGTGGCTACAGGAAGACCATATCTCAAACCACCACAACCAGCAACAGAAACAAGATTTTCCTAGAGTTTAACTGACTAGGAATTTATTTTCAAATAGAATTAGAATTATATTTCATATAAGCTAAAAATAGATGCAACCGTGGGGCTGGAGAGACGGTCTAGCAGTTAAGAGTGCCAACCGCTCTTACAGAGGACCCGGGTTCGATCCCCAGCACCCACATGGCGGCTGAGAGCCGTCTGAAACTCCAATTCCGGGAGAACTCCAGTTCCAGGGGAATCCGACACCCTCTTCTGACCTCTGCAGCATTGCACGACACAGGTGCACAGACTTGCATGCAGACAGTACACTGATACACATACGGAAATAAATAAATGCCGGGCGTGGTGGCGCACGCCTTTAATCCTAGCACTTGGGAGGCAGAGGCACGCGGATCTCTGTGAGTTCGAGGCCAGCTTGGTCTACAGAGTGAGTTCCAGGACAGCCAGAGCTACAGGGAAACCCTGTCTCAGAAAAAAAAAAAATAGATGCAACCAAACAAAACACCATGATTTCATTTTATTACTCAACTTAAAAAGTGAGGTCAATTAAGCCAGCTACAACAGGCATGATTAATTTTTTTGAGGAGGCTTGAGACAGGATCTCTGTAGCCACAGCTGGCCCAGCACTCATCACGTAGACCATGCTGGCCTCAATCTCACTGTCTGCCTGCCAGAGATCTGCCTGCCTCTACTTCCCCAGTGTTGGTATTAAAGGGGAATACAACCATGCCTGACTTACATGATTAATTTTTTTTTTTTGGTCTTTTCGAGACAGGGTCTCCCTGTGGCCCCAGCTGTCCTGGAACTCGCTCTATAGACCAGGCTAGCCTTGAACTCACAAAGATCTGCTTGCCTCTGCTTCCCAACTGCTAGGATTAAAGGCGTGCACCACAAAGTGGTTTTAGTGCTGGACTTCTCTCCTCACACATCATCTTTTTATATACAGAAAAGGGAAATATGAAGGAAATAAACTGGTTACAGTACATTTCTAAAATGTGTTCATGTTCATGTCTGAAATTTCTGGATGTTACAGTCAGAGCTGTCAATGTCCACACCTTTGTACAATCATACTTTATGTCGAGGAAGTGTAGTTTAAAGAGTATGCCCGATCTTGTCTTTGGATTTTCTAAAAGCTCTGAAACAATCTTACAGACACTGCAACCATGATGTGAGGAAAGCCTGGCTAAGAGCAAATAAGTCCCAGAACAGTTTAGGGAAAGGAAATAAATGTGCTTCAAACTGTTGATGAACTATAACTTTCATGACGGTACATTATAAGCTCCTATTTAATGGTAATTTACACCTAAAATATCCCAAATAGAATGGAGAAAAGGGAAGAAGAAAATGTTTTTGAGTCTATTCTGTGCTGTAAGCAAGTGATAAACACTTCCTCACCCTGCCCATTATCTCAGTCCAAAAGAAAGAGTGGAAACAACAGGCTTTGTTAGTCATGTCGATTAAATGGCCTTAAGATGGTTCTATAGGTGGAGTTCCATAGCATTCATCTTTAACCTTGAAAAACTGAGTCAAATGACTGGGGCTGGGAGTGCAGCTCAGCGGTAGAGTTCTTGCCCAACTGGCACCTGACTTTGTCTTTGATTCCTAGAACCATATACACATATACAAAAAAAAAAAAATGATAAGTGTGTGAATTATATCTCAAAAAATCTGTTCAAAAATCTTTAATGGGTCAAATTCCCAAAGAGGAAACTAACATTACATGATGAGACTGAAAAAAAAAAAAAAACACTGAATATGGAAATTTTCTTAAAAAAATGTTACTGAGATGAAAATGACAGAGCACATAAAGGCTGACACAGTAGACTCTCCAGGGGCTGTAGGAAAGCTGTGGGATAGCTCTCAGAATTGCCTGGTGTAGCCAAAAACCTGATCTAACAACAAAGTGAAACAGGAAATTTAAAAAGCAGAACAGAAAACTGTTCATTCTGGAGGGATTGGTGTAGTCTGGGAACTCCCTCATCTCAGTGAGAGCAAGTAAATAGATGCATGCCCTCAGTAACAGATATTTGAGAGAGAGAGAGAGAGAGAGAGAGAGAGAGAGAGAGAGAGAGTTGTGTGCAGCAGAAGCAGAGGGAAAAGAGAAGCCAGAGAACACTCTCCTTCCAGCACACAGCACAGACCACGGGTGAGAGGCTATTTTATTTTATTTTTTTTTTAACTGTTTCTAAGTTTATTTACATATGAAGAAAAGTATCAATGCATATCCTTGGTTCAACTATGTTAGAGACTACAGGAAATTCAGTGGAATGGTGCTTGCATACAAAACCATTATTGGAAAAGGAATTCAGATTAAAGGAACTAATGTGATTTTGGAAAGAATTTAAAGAATAAGCACAATTTATCATGACCAAGACACCTGCACCGTAGTTTCCATTCCTCACAGCACATTTATTTCAGTAATTCCATATGTCGTTCTTAGCATGAGCATAGTGTTACACAATTTTCGTACATATAATCACATCCAAAACAAGTTCTAAAATTGAAATTGTAAACATTCTCATCATATGTAGAAATATTTTGTGTATTAAGTTTTGCTAACTGATCAAATTTGGAAGATAATATAAATGAGAAAGCCTATTCTAAATTGTGTAGTGAGCATTGTTTATTAATTACATTTCTACAATGTTAAATAAGGAGGCAAACCTGTCATGTAAACATGTCAATTTTTACATAAAACGTTAACAAGAAACAAATCTTTTAACAAAAGTATGTCTTGCAATAAAGAACGTTAGATTTTTTAAAATCTATTATGATACAAAAATGGAAAGGGTAAATAGCATCTTTGTTGACAAAGTAGGAGGTAGCATGGATGCACCACTTTATTGTCTGAGAAATGCAACTGGAGTAAAGAATATTTCCTTACCACAAATAATTTCCAGGACTATGTACATATTTCTTTTAGAAATACTTGTTTAAACAAATCTCCCTCCACTTTTTAGTATAAAAAAAACCGTTCCAGGTGATTTTAAAAAAACACTTACACATCTAGATAGAATAGTACTCTGCCCTATTTGGGTGAACAGTCTCAAACTATGAAGTACATGATATTTAATGCCCTAAGTCGAGTAAATTTAGTTAGCAGTTCCTGATATTATACAAAACACTAAATACATACCAACAAAATATAATCTTATTTTTCTATGCAAGTGTGGGGATTAAACAGAGCCTTGATCCTGGTAACACTGCAGAGAACATAATCTTCCAATAAGTCTGTATATAAGTATTCATGTGCAACATTTCATAAATGGCTCTTAGATGTAAGACCTTTTGTTGAGCAAACCTAGCAAATTTCATTGGATGTAAATTTGAAATTGTCTTTTTTTTTTGTAAGCCACATTAAATTATCCATTTATAAATACATAGGAAAAACGGGGGAAAGTGAATTACAGTGACATCAAAGCAAACTGAATGCTTAAACAGTAAGTAGTCTATATATTTTATATAGGTTGGAAATGTGTTTTATGGTTTACTAAGTATTGTTGGCTAACTAGGAGAGGCTATTTTAGAAAGAGCCTTCCTGAGTCTGTGTCTTGGTGGCCTCTCTCCATACCTTCCTAGAACCACGATCCCAGAAAACACACACAGCATCATAGTACTTATCCATTAAAACCTGTACAGGAAGATAGCTCTAGACTATGGGAGAGAAACTTTGAATCTGAGCCACTTAGTATTTAGGAAGGTGGAAGTCTGGCTGGAGAGAGTCTTCGGGGAACATAGACATAGATAGGTTCCTAGATCACCTGGCATCATGAAGAATCGCCCCTGGTCAGGGACAACATTCATCACCTGACTCACAAAGGATATCCCCAGGGGTCGTCAGCACATGGGATCTGACCTGTGAAGCACCGTCCACTGACAGGACCACCACCTGAGACTTTACCTTGCAAAGGACAGGCTTCTGAGAGCCCAGGAAGGAATGCTGGGCGAGACTGTGTTCGCATTCCACGGTCCCATCCAGAGCTTTGGTTTTCTCGTCTGTTCCTTCCTGAATGGCCAGCGTCAGCTGAGCGGGCTGGCTTTGTCCTGCTCTGTTCTCATGCTCTCTCTGTCTTTTCAATGATCTTTTCTTTGTTTTGTTCCCAGTTTTTTCCTTTTTAATTGTCCTTTTAATAGGCTTCCCCCATAGAACACAAGCTACCTTGGTTTTCAGTCTCCAGGTCTCCACTTCCCGAGATCTACCTGGGATTCTTTGAGGTGATCTGATTGCATTTCTTTTTCTATTTGTCTTTAACCTAAACTACCCCTCCCTCTTCCTGTTCCTACCCTATGGTTTCCCTGTGATATTTCCCTGTTCTATTTTTATCTCTAGCCACATAATACTCATCACTAGTTTTACTCTGCTTTTGCCTCATCTCTCACCACAGTAACAAAACTAGTGCAGATAGCCCTCCCAGTGTTTGCTTTTTAATTTAAAAATATTTTCTTTATTATTTTTGTTATTTGTATGAGTGTTTTGTCTGCATGTATGTAAATGCACCCATGTCATGCAACGGCTTCAGAGGTCCGAAGTGGGCGTCAGATTCCCCTGGAAGTGCAGTTGTGGATGGTTGTTAGTCACCATGTGGGTGCTGGGAACAGAACCCAGGTCCTCTGCAAGAACAGGCAGTGCCCAACCACTGAGCCATCTCTCCAGCTCCCCAATTTTTTTTTTAACTGTGTTTGTTTTACCTGCACCTGTATACCTCTGCATGCAATGCCTGTGGAGACCAGAAGAGGGCATCAGATCCTCTGGAACTGGAGTTATGGAAGGTTGTTAGCTGCCATGTGGGTCCTGGAAACCAAACACTGGTCCTCTGGAAGAGCAGCCAGTGCTCTTAACTGCTGTCCCATCTCTACAGCCCTATTAAAAAATTTTTAATTTGTATGTGAGTTTCTGTGTGTGTGTGTGTGTGTGTGTGTGTGTATTTGTCGACGTTGGTTGTCCTCATTATTTTCCACCTATTTTTTGAGACAAGTTCTCTCCACTGAACCTGGAGTTTACAGTTACCCAGGCTGTGTGGTGAGCAAACCCAGAGAGCCTCCTTGTCTCCACATCCCTAGGGCTAGGATCTTGGGCATGGACCACCACACCTTCATATCTACACAGATGCTGTGAATACAAACTGTGGTTCTCATGCATGTGTGCCAAGTAGTTAGTTTACAGAGCAGGCCAGCTCCCTGCCCCATAATCACAAGTCTTACCCTACATTTTCCCTTTACCCTCATATTTCCACTAACTCATCTTGGAGCTCACTGAACCATCAGTCTTTCCTTACTTCCTGAAATTATTGGAGTCCAAGGAGGATAATTTGTTATTTGACAATTGCTGTAAGTTCATAGTGGGACTACTCTTTGATACTGGTTTTGCAGATAGTATTCTACTTTCAGAGATACTATGGACTGAGCCTGGATCCCTAAACACTAGCCTAGCAGAGAAAAAATTACACCTTCAGCTGAATGCAAAAGTTTCTTGAGCACTGTAAACACTTTCATTGAATGAAGACTGGTTTCTCAAAAAATCCAGGGGTGGGGAATGGCTGAGTTAGTAAAATGCTTGCTTTGAAAGCACAGTCTGATACAAAAAGTCAAGTGGGGGCTGGAGAGATGGCCTAGCAGTTAAGAGCTCTGGCTGCTCTTGCAGAGGACCTGGGTTCGATCCCCAGCACCCACATGGTGGCTGAGAACCATCTTTAACTCCTGTTCCAGGGGAATCCGATGCCCTCCTCTGACCTCCTCAGCATTGCACAACATGGGTGCACAAACCTACATGCAAACAGTACATTCATACACATAAAAATAAATAAATAAATAAATAATAAATAAATAAACAAATAAATAAAATAAAATAAAAAGTCAAGTGAGCTTGGTGTCACATGCTTGTAATTCCAGCACTGGAGAGGTAGAGACAAACAGACAGACAAATCCTAACTTACTTGGCAAGCCCCAGGTTAATGAGAGAGAGAGAGAGAGAGAGAGAGAGAGAGAGAGAGAATTCTAAACCTACAATCTAACCCCAGATGCACAAGCATCAACACAAAAACATAATAAATATGAAAAACTAGGGAAATATTAGTTATGTAAAACAACAAAACAGTAATTTAGAATAATGCCTGGCAATGAAAGTGAATTAGATGAAATCCCAGACAAATAATTCAAAAGAATGACTGTAAGTATGCTCAAAGAAGTCAGAGAGGACACAAATCGATATCTGAATGAATTCCAAAAGAAGAGAAACAAATAAATGAATTAAATAAGGAAACCAATGCAGGATAAAATGGTGGGTTTACTAAATATGGAAAAGCTTTAATCTCCAATGTAATACTGAAAATGAAAACTTCACTAATTCAAAGCTTTATGCAGACCAAACCAATGGAATGGATGAGTATCAAGGCTTGAAGACAAGGTAGAGGAGCAGACTGTGACACAGATGCATTGATAAGAAGGCACGCCATAGTGAGATGAACTGCAGCCTATACATATGTATAATAATACAAAAATGGAAGTATTGGGGCAAAGATCTTACATTTTATCAGAAGTTAGTTTTATTTTGCAGTACATTATATTAAATTAAATTTCATATTCTAATCTCTAGAGCAATTACTAAGAAAATAACTCAGGCTGGAGAGATGGCTTGGTAGTTAAAAGCACTGGCTGTTCTTCCCTTCCCAGCACTTAGGTAGGTGGTGGCTAACTCTTGTTTCAGGGGGAATCTGATGGCCTCTTCTGGCCTCTTCAGGCATTGCATGCATGTGGTACATTTCCATACAAGCAGAAAAAACACCTCTACATATAAAATAAAAATAAATAAACCAAATCAAAATAGCTCACAAAAGTAGTATTTAGAACAAAATAAGGCAATCAGAAAGAAGCATGAGAAAAGGGAAATATCATGGCAAATGCAAATTTGACATAGCAAATCTAACCTTGTCAACAAATACATTAAATGCAAATGAACTGGAGATCTCCAGAGACCAGCTCAGGCAAGTGCAGGTAGGTAGGCAGCAGCTGAGTGCTTTAGCAAGGCTGATTGTTGATTGATTTCATCTAGTTAATCTGTTAATCCAGTGACTGCTTTCATCTAGGTAATCTATTAATCCAGTTGTCTTTGGTTTAATTGGCTTTTGTGGCTGTGGGCGCAGAGTTATCCTCTCACCACCTGGTATAAAAGGTGGGGTTGTTTCAGTCTCCATCTGAGATCTCCAGTGACCAGCTCAGGCAAGCACAGGTGCCGGGGTGCGGGGTAAAGAGCCTGCCCACAGTCTTCCCCTCCCCCACCAACTGGGATTACAAAGGCATCTGAAGGAGTCAATCAAAGCAAGCCTTCAACATAGTGAAGAGGCATTTAGGACTTACATTAGAATACAGGCAAGGAGAAGCTCATATGCCAGGAACACGAAGAAGAGACAACATGGGAAAGGGGCAGGATAATCCTGCATCAAGCTCTTCCAACCCTAGGGAAGATTCCTACAGTGGGATCCCCCTGGGGATGGCCCAGGACACAGATATCAGAAACACAATTGGGAACATATTTAAAGAACTACAACATTATAAAGAGCAAATCAAAGAACTAAGAAAAGAGAATGAAGAACTCAAGAAGGACCTAGAGAGAGAGAATGACAAACTCCGGAAGGAACTGGAAACACTGAAAAGATCCCATGCTGAAAAAGATAAGGAAACCAACCAGTGAAGCAAAGAGCTACAGGAAGAGATTGAGAAGCTCCAAAAAGAAGTAGAAATACTAAAGAAATCAGAAGAGGAAATGAAAAAGGAAATCAAACACTCATCCAATAGACAAGATCAGAAAAGAAATTCTCCATGCCACATCATAGTTAAAATGCTAGACACCCAAAACAAAGACAAAATCCTTAAAGCCACAAGAGAAAAACAACAAGTGACCTATAAGGGGAAACCTATCAGAATTACAACTGACTTCTCAATGCAAACTATGAAAGCAAGAAGAAACTGGAGCAAAGAATTCCCAGTGTTAAAGGACAATAGATGCCAACCCAGGTTACTATACTCAGCAAAAATGTCAATTATAATTGAAGGAGAGAGAAAAACCTTCTATGACATAAACAAGTTTAAAGAATACATGTCCAGGGGCTGGAGAGATGGCCTAGTGGTTAAGAGTGCTGACCGCTCTTACAGAGGATTCGGGTTCGATCCCCAGCACCCACATGGCGGCCGAGAAATGTCTGAAACTCCAATTCAAAGAGAACTCCAGTTCCAGGGGAATCTGACACCCTCTTCTGACCTCCGCGGCATTGCCCGACATGGGTGCACAGACCTGCATGCAGACAGTACATTGATACACATACAGAAATAAATAAATAAATAAAATAAAAAAAAAGAATACATGTCCAGAAGACCAACCCTTCAGAGAATACTTGAAGCAATTCAAAGAACAGAAGAAAGGAGCAACCATCCCCAGTCACCTAGAAAGAGAAATCAATAAAAGCTTAACTGCAGAAGTAGAAACCTAAACCCAAACCACAAATGGATAACAAGGCTAAAGGAAGCAACACAGACTTATCAATCATAACCTTAAATATTAATGGACTAAATTCCCCAATCAAAAGACATAGACTGGGAGATTGGATTAGGAAATAGAATCCATCGATATGCTGTCTACAAGAAACACATCTTACCTTCAAGGACAGACACCACCTTAAAGTGAAAGGATGGGAAAAATATTCCAAACAAATGGTACCAAAAAGAAAGCAGGTGTTGCTATTTTAATATCAGACAAAATAGACTTCAAAGTAAAAGAAATCAGAAGAGACAAAGAAGGCCATTACATTTTTATCAAAGGAAAAATTCACCAAGAAGATTTCACAATTATGAATATATATGCCCCAAATGCTGGTGCACCAAACTTTATAAAGTCAATTCTCCAGGACAACAAGTCACACACTAACCCCAGTACACTCATAATAGGGGAATTCAATACCCCACTGAGTCCTTTGGATGGGTCAACAGGACAAAGAATTGCCACACCAACTCCAGCGTCATCTGTGTGAACAATGACGAAAGTCATAATAACAGATGGGAGATATGTGTCTTTCGAGGCTAAGCTCCCTGGTGGTCCCTGGCAGAATGCTCGGCCTTAGCTTCCAAGATCATGATGCACTACAAGATGTTATGCGATTTGAGTATTGGACTTCGCACACTGTCTGTTGATTCTTTTCCGAGTTCAGCACAACCTCAGTCTCAGACAACGGACAGTTAAATGTGTCTGGAAATAAATCAGGTGAACAGAAGCTTCGTAAACCTAAGCAAAACCATACAGAGAAACAGTATCTAAAGGCTCCTTTGTCCTAGAAGTCCCCACAAAGATATTATGAATGAAAAACATTACACTGAATGATATCATAGGTCAGGTACAAATAATAAAAGTGTTTTTCCAGATTTAATAAAAAATAAAGGCTCAGTTCCTTAAGCAAGAAGCTACATCTGATAGAATTAGTAAAATAGAAGTCTTAGTTACAGTTATGCATGTTAAAATGTAATACTTAGAGGCACGCGGCGGGTTTCTCCTTTAACAAAAACAGAACTAATTAAGAGGATTTCCCAGGCCATGGCTTGAATTACAGCCTAAAGATAACAAGCAGCCTTGGGAGATGGGCTCCAGGAAGGATGAGAAAAACCAATTTGAAACTTCAAAGAGAAACAAAGTCTCACAAAGACAAACCGTTTATAATTTGTGGTTTTAGGACTGCTGTTTTTTTGCTTATCTCCCCTGCCAAGATGACGTGAGCAGGATACCATGTGTAAGTGCTTCTAATTGATGTGTAAATTTATCTGGCTTGCTGTCCTTGGAAACCCAGGTGTGAGTTCCTTTGGTAATGAGCCTTTTGTTCCTAGGAAGAGTGCTAGTCCTTATACACTTCCCCTGCTTTTGTAAATAACTTTGACTTGCTCTCAGTAAAGTGCAGCAAATTCAAAGCCGTTTCTGGTGTCATTTCTGACTGACATCGCCTAACCTGTGCCCTCCCATACAAGACCCGGTTTCCCCCAATCAGAGGAAATCCCCCGCTGGGCTGGTCTGCGGCAAAGAATAAACAGAGAGAGATGTGAACTGAATGATATGATACACCAAATGGACCTCACAGACCTCTACCGAATATTCCATCCTAATACCAGAGAATACACTTTCTACTCAGCACCCCATGAAACATTCTCCAAAATCGACCACATACTGGGACACAGAAGAAACCTCCACAAATACAAAATGATTGAAATAATTTCATGCATTCTATCAGACCACAGTGCAATAAAGCTCAACACCAACACTAGGATGAGCCCTACTGCCTACAAGAACACATGGAGACTAAACAACACACTCATGAATAATGAATGGATCAAGGAAGAGATAAAGAAAGAAATAACTGGAACTGAATGACGATGACAATACAACACAACAAAACCTATGGGATACTTTAAAAGCAGTCCTAAGAGGGAAATTTATAGCCCTGTGTGCCTATATTAGAAAAACAGAAAGAGCACAAGTGAATGATCTAACACTACAGCTAAAAGCACTTGAGAGGCAACAACAGATGAACCCTAAATGCAACAGACAGGAAGAAATAACAAAAATCAGAGCAGAAATCAGTGTAATAGAAACAAAGAAAAACAATACAAAAAAATCAATGATCCAAAAGTTGGTTCTTTGAAAGAATAAAAAAAGAAAAACCAAACAAAAGAAAAAAAAGAAGGAACAACTCCAAATCAATACAATCCATGACGAAAAGGGAAATATCACAACAGAACAAAAAAGATCCAGAAAACATACGGGAATATTTCAAAAACTAATCTACCAATTTGAAAACCTAGAAGAAATGGATGAATATCTGATCCTGGGAACACCAAAGCTCAACCAAGAAGAGATCAGGCTTAAACAGACCCAATAATAGATGAAGAAATGAAAGGATGTAATAAAAAAACTCTCCCAAGTAAAAACAGCCCAGGCCCAGATGGTTTCACAGCAGAATTTTATAAAACATTTCAAAAAGAACATACAACCAATTAATTATTGAAACTGTTTAGAAGGATAACAGCAGGGAATTCTCCCAAACTCCTTCTCTGAAGCCAGCATCCACTCTATTACCAAAACCGGCAAAGTACAACTAAAAAGGAGATTATATAGGTATTTAAGCAGCACTAATAGTTATGGTAGGTTACTTGGCATAGACACATATGTTTTGATGATATGTTTAATCATGAATTACATTTTTCTCCCCTGTTAAATATGACAGGGTCTTACTGTGGCTTAAACATCTCCTAACCTGTAAAGGAGTGAGCTTTGTGGCATCAGCATGGGTTATTTCTCCAAGAGGAGAGCCAATAGCCAATTAGATTTGGGATATACAGGCACATGCGTCCTCCGCTGCACAGTTATTCCAGGCAGGTGAGGTGTAAGCTGGTGCTGACGGTGGAGTCTTGCTTGACTCGGGAGACCGTAATTTGCTTTATTGGTTTAGTGGCCTTTGGTAACACTCTCTGGCATGCAGAGGCCATCTGTAAACTTGCATGTGCGGTCCTCAATGCAATCCCTCCGTGGTTAACGTGCAGTCTTCGGCAGCAGGCTTTTCGCCCCTCTCCTGCAGGTATCCCAACTTAGGGGCAAGGAGCCCTTAACTTTTGTGGGGCCTTGGATCCCCTGGCCAACATCTCCCTGGTAGAAACAACATTGCTGATGTCAGAGCTCCTGCATTATATACTTTGCCTAGTGCATAGCCTAAGGACTTAGTATTATATTTGGTTCGAACAGAGGATAATCCTTTTCACAGTTCTTATGTCTATTGCCATTAAAAGAAGGCATTTTACCAGTTTTATAAGGGATTACCTCTATAATAGTTGTCTCCAATTACAGTTGGAGAACGACCCTCATCATCGTCATATTTCTCCTTGTTCTATGGGGGGGAAGGCACTTCATTAGTAGGCTCAAAAGGTTACCCATGGACAAACGTCAGCCATAGAAAGGAACAGCCAGAATTGACCAGAGATCCAAGTACAGCTCCAGAGAGAGTGGATTGTTTTGCTCTCATCCACCTGTGGCCCCTTTTCAAGCTAGGGAACAACCTCGGAAGAGGGGGCATGGTAGAATGTAAAGGGCTCGATTGGGGTGATGGTGAAACTACACGAGTAGTCTGGACACTCATTTGACTATAACTTGATTGAAACAACCAACATGTCACCCCCCCTGGATGTGGGACTGTGGGGGTTTTGGACACAACAGCCTTAGATTGTTTTTGCACGAAGGATTGCTTGTACCATGGATTATCACTGAGCTAAAAAAGGAAAAAAAAAAACAAAAAAACAGAGAAGATGCAAGACAGTTATGGCAGAATACATGATCTGGGATGGGGTGGGGTTGTGGGGGGGAAGGGAAAGGGAAAAATGCCTGATCTATTGGAAAATGATGTACACAATGCACAAAGCACCAATAAAAAAAAAAAAAAAAGAATTATAGACCCATCTCCCTATGAACCAGATGCCAAAATTCTAAACAGGATACTGGCAAATCACTATACAGACCCACATCAAGAAGATCATCCATCATGAACAAGTTGGATTCATACCCAGAAAAGATGCAGGGATGGTTCAACATATGAAAATCAATACAACATCATCAACACATAAATGGAATCAAAGACAAAAACCACACATCATTTCAATTGAGAAATGCTGAAAAAGCCTTTGACAAAATCCAGCATCCCTTCATGCTCTAAAGTCCTAGAAGGAATTGGATTGGGGGATAATCCTCAATGTAATCAAAGCCAATATAGGAAACCTACAGCCAATATCATCCTAAATGGGAATGACAGAAACATCTTTTAAGAAAGGAACTCGGCAAAGGCTGCCCCCTGTCACCACTCCTCTTCACATATAGTGCTGAAACACTGCTAGAGCAATAAAGCAAGAAACAGGAAATTAAAGGAGTACTAATTGGAAAAGAGGAAGTCAGCTATCCCTATTGCTGATGATATGATTGTTTACTTAAAGGGATGCTAAAAACTCACCCAGAAACTCCTAGAAAATGATTAACAGCTTCAGCAAAGTGGTAGACTACAAAATTAACCTTAAAAATCAATGGCCTTCTTTACACCAAGAACAAGCAACTGGAGAAAGAATTCAAAGAGACCTTCCCACTCACAAATGCCTCAAAAACAATAAGATACCTAGGAACAAACCAACAAAGAACCAAGATCTCTACAACAAAATATTAACCCTTGAAGAAAGAAATTCAAGAAGACATCAGAAGATGGAAAAACCTCCCATGCTCAGGATGGGAAATTAACATTGTAAAAATGTCCCTTCTATGAAAAATCTTGTATAGATTTAATGCAATTCCAATCAAAATCCCCAAGATTTTCTTCACAGGCATGGAAACAAAAGTCCTTAAATTCATTTGGAAAAAAAAGACCCTGAATAGCAACAACCCTGAACAAAAGAGCTACACAGGGGCTATCTCTATACAGACTTGAAACTATACTACAGGGCTATAGTCATAAAAAAACACCTTGGTACTGGCACAAAAAACAACCTGTTGACCAATGGAACAAAACCGAAGCTCCAAATCTGAGCACCATTAATTTCAGCCATCTTATATTTGACAAGGGGGCCAAAGAAGAAGCACAATGGAGAAAAGACGCATCTTCAGCAAGTGGTGTTGGCAAAACTGGATCACCACTTGTAGAAGAATGAAATTAAACCCCTACCTCATGCCCTGACAAAAGTCAACTCCAGATATCAAAGACCTCATCGTGAAACCCCAAACACTGAAGGCAATAGAAGAAAAAGTTGGCAGCAGACTACAAGACATAGGTGTAGGAAAGACTTCCTAAATCAGACAGCAGCTGCGAGAATTAAGGTCGACAATTGACAAATGGGGACCTCGTTAAACTCAAAAGCTTCTGTACATCAAAAGAAACAATCAGGAGTGAAGAGAAATCCCAAGAGTGGGAGGAAACCTTCAACTGCAGAAACATCTGACAAAGCATGATTTCCAGAATAATAAACTACTCAAAAAACAAAGAAAAAAAAAACAATGACCCACTCAATAGATGGAGCAAAGAGCTAACAGATAGATACTTCACAAGTGATAGAAAGAATGAAACGGCTGCGAACACTTAAGAATTTTCAACATCACTATCATTAAGGAAATGTCAAATCAAAACCACTTTAAGATATCATTTACTCCAATAAGACTGGCTAGGATCAAGAAAACAAATGATACCAAGTGCTGGAGAGGTGTGTGGGAAAGGGAACACTCATCCACTGCTGGTGGAATGTAAAACTCGTAACAGCACTATGGAAAGCAGTGTGAGAACCTTGGAAGACTTGGAATGAATTGGCCACCCGACCCAGCCATACCACTCTGGGCATGTACCTCAAGACTCACCCAACTGAAGAGATACAGCATGGCCATGTTTATTTCAGCTCTTTCACATAGCAAGGAGCTGGAACCAACCCAAATGCCCCTCAACTGTGAGTGGATAGAGAAAATGTGGTACATCTACACAATGGAGTTCTATGCAGCAGTAAAGAAAGATGACATCATGAACTTTGCAGGAAAATGGCTGGAGCTAGATGACATCATGCTGAGTGAAGTAACACAATCCCAGAAAAACAAACGACGAGTGGTATTCCTCATCTATGGATGCTAGTGCCAATTACCTAGTTGTAAGCATTTCTTGTGCAAGGCCCTTTGAGCTTTTGTCCAAAGCAGTTGGGAGTGATGCATATTGGAAACAACAACAACAACAGTAACAACAGAAAGGACTGCATCGAAGAACTGACTGAAATAGGGAAATTCTGCTCAAAGCAGTCAACTTCCTCATGGAGAATATTGAGAAAGACTGAGAAAGAGATGAAAAGCTTGTTTGGCAGAATGCATGAGCTCTGGTGGGGTGGGGGAATGGGGGGGAACATGGGTCTAGATTTGATAAAAAAATAAAAATATATTTATGTGAAAAAAATAAAAATATTTTTAAAAATGCAAATGAACTAATCATTCAGACTTAATATCAGTAGATATTAAGATAATAAGAATGGTGCTTGATAAATTAATAAGATAGTCAAAGGCTATAAAGAGATGAAATTTAAGCCTCAGATACTTTATCTATTTTGTTTCAAAAGGAAGGAATAGGATCTTGGATGGAGGAATATGGCGAAAGATAGACCACAACTAATCAGTACAAACACGTAATCTTAAATCTCCATGTCCAGCACTCAGGGCATGCCATAGATTAACCTTGATAACTGTGACTTATTGCTGTCTCTTTCTACAGAGCCACAACCAAGAGTCATACCTTGAACATATGAGTTTTCATGGGCAAGCGTACTCCTGAATATAAATGTAGTTTTCTTTTTTTTTCGTTCTTTTTCAAAGCCAATTTTTATTGAAGCTACATTTGAATGTAGAAATTTTCAACAAAAATACTAGTAAACTAAATCCAGCAACATGCAAAAAAATTATAGGCCACTACTAAATAGTCTGTAGGTTGGTTTAAAACCCACAGTTGTGTTAAAGTATGACACCATGTCTCTAAACCAGAGAGAATAACAACCACATCATATGAAAGATGCAGAAAAGGCATTTAAGACAGCTTAGTACTCATTCTGAATAAAAATTTTTCCAAGCAAGGACTAGAATAGAACTTTCTTAACCTTAAAGAAGGCATCCATGAAAAATTTATAGATAACATTGTCCTAAATAATGAAAAAGACAGAACGTTTTTTCCTTAATATAGAGAACAAGGGCACTTTGCCAATCTTCTTCAGTATTGTAGAGAAAGTTCTAGCCAGTACAATAAGAAAATAAAAAGAAATTAAAGACACTCAGATTGGAAACGAAATAAGACTGCCATTGTTAAAAATGATATAATCAAGAAAATCCTAACATTCATCATAAATTTTAATAAGGTTTCAGAATATAAAATCCCTATACAAAATCAATTGCATTTCTATGTACTAACAATGAGCAATCCAGAAACAAAATTAAGGACACAGGTTTATTCACGACATCAAAAAAAATAAATAAATAAAAAAAAACTTGGGAAAAAGTTTTTTTGAAGCTTTGTGCATTTCATACAAAATTTCAAATCAAATCTAGACCCCGTGCCCCCCACCCCACCATAGCTCATGCATTCTACCAAATATGTTTTTCATCTTTTTCTCAGTCTCTCCCAAAATTCTCAATACAGAAGTTTACTGTTTCAAGCAGAAGTTCATGGTTTCAGTCAGTTCTTTGACACAGTCTTTTCTGTTGTTGTTGTTGTTGCTGTTGTTGTTGTTATTCCTTCCAATATGCATCACTCCAAAATATGCATATACGCATGCCACATATATCATAGGTTTTAGCATCTTCAGCTTGTGATTTTTTTCTTTATTAGGCTGAAAGATGTCACGTTTGAAGGCTCCTCCTTGGCAAGCCCAAACAACTTTGTGCTCCACACTGGGGTTTTCCCTTCCCATGGTCACCAAATGAGATCCAGTAAGCACCGTGTCTTGATCTTCCAGTACTGGTCTCTGTGATACAGCCTGGGTAGTCCAACAATGGCAATCTATACTCTGAAGAGGCTGAAACCCCAGTAGTAGCTTAGTCCACATGTCTCAGCAGTCCCCATCTGGCACCGAAGGTTTGGAGGATTCTTGGAGAGACATGAGTCTTCAGTCCATATCGAAAGGTTGAAAAGCTGTGTCTTCTCATGTCTTTGAAGGATGGCAAAAGCAGTGGCAGCCACAGGGTAGCTGCACTTGCCAGTAAGACAGGCAAAACAACCTGTGATTCTTTTTTTTTTTTTTTTTTTTTTGTCTTTTACTTTTTGTCTTTTTACTAAGATCTCAAGTTTATGGGAAAAAGTTTAACAAAAGAAGTGCAGATCTGGGGCTGGAGAGATGGTCTAGTGGTTAAGAGTGGCAACTGCTCTTGCAGAGGACTGGGGTTTGATCCCCAGCACCCACATGGTGGCTGAGAACCAACCGTCTTTAACTCCAGTTCCAGGGGAATCTGAAACCCTCTTCTGACCTCCGCGGCATTGCATGCACGGGCGCACAAACACACTGCAGACAGTACATTCGAACAATACGAAAATAAATAAAACTTTTAAAAATATATTTAAAAAATTGTATGTGTCATGCTTTAATCCCAGCACTAAGGAGGCCGATTAGGCAGATCTCTGTGAGTTCAAAGTCAGCCTGATCTACAGAGCCGAGTCAGGCCCCCGCTGGGGCTACAGGGAACGACCCTGTCTTGAAAAGTACAAAAAAAAAAAAAAAAAAAAAAAGTGCAGATCATCTGAATACAAAACACTGCTGAGTGCTAGCTTCGGCAGCACATATACTAAAATTGGAACGATACAGAGAAGATTAGCATGGCCCCTGCGCAAGGATGACACGCAAATTCATGAAGCATTCCATAAAAAAAAAACAAAAAAAAAAAAACAAAAAAAAAAACTGCTGAGAAGTTAAACAATACATAAATAAAAAACATACTTGTAGATTAGAATAATCATTGTCATGATAGTAATCTTACCAAATTGACCTATTAATTCCTATCAAAATCCCAGCAGACTTTGTGTTTAGTGAGGAAAAACTAAAAACATGAAGTGTATGTGGAAATGCAAAGAACTTAATGAGATAAAGCAATTTTGAAACAGAGAAATAAACCTAAAGAACTTACATTACTTCTTTTTTTTAATTTTAATTTTTATTTTATTTATTTCTGTATGTGTATGAATGTACTGTCTGCGTGCAAGTTTGTGCACCCGTGTCGTGCAATGCCAGGGAGGTCAGAAGAGGGTGTCGGATTCCCCTGGAACTGCAGTTCTCCTGGAATTGGAGTTTCAGACGGTTCTCAGCTGCCATGTGGGTGCTGGGGATCAAACCCGGGTCCTCTGTAAGAGCAGTCGGCGCTCTTAACCGCTAGGCCATCTCTCCAGCCCACTTATTTTCAAAACTTGCCATAAACCTATAGTAATCAAGGCAGTGTGGTAGTGGCAAAGGGTAGGTCGCAAATTGAGGGAGAACTAGTGGTTTGTGAATTGGCTTTTGATGATTATCCCATGACAATTCAAATGAAGGATTTTCTAGTTTTGTTGTGGCTACACAAGATACATGACAAAAAGCAACTTAGGGAAACAAGGTATTTTAGCATGTAACTCAGAGTTTTTGTTTTTGTTTTTAACTCCGTTTTATATCTATGCAACATGATAGCTGGGGTTCCAGCGGGGCCAGGGAGAGCTTGCTGCAGAGCTGTTACATTTCCATGAATCAGAAAACACAGAGAAACTCTGGAGTGAGCAGAGGCTAGGCCATGTCCCATAAGCCTCCTCCAGCAACCAGCCAGACCTTACCTTCTAATTTATTTATTTTTATTTTATGTGTATGGCTTTTATGCCTGCATGTGCATAAATGTGGTCAGAAGAGGGTGGTGGAGTCCCCTGGAACTGGAGTTACAGATGGTTGTTAGCTGCCATGTAGGCACTGGGATTTGAACCCAGGTCTTCTGCAAGAACAGCCAGTGCTCTTAACAGCTGATCCATTTATCTAGCTCTCAGACCTTACTTTTTAAAGGTTCTATATCCTCCTCCCAAAACAGTCCTGCAAGCTGAAAACCCCATTTTCTAACACAGAAGCTTGTGGGGAATATTTAACATTAAAACCACAATAATCTTTTTCAAAAATAGTACTTAGGGTTGGGGAGATGGATGGCTTATCAGGCAAAGTGACTGCAGAACAAGTGTGAGGATTGGAGTTTAACTTCCCAGAGGCAGAGACAGGGAATCCCAAGATAGGGAATCCCCAGATCAAGACTAGCCAAAAAGCTGAGCTCAGAGTTCAGTAAGAAACCCTACCTCAATATATAAGATGAAGAGTGACCATTGGAAGATACCAGATACCTGATGTTAGCCTCATCCCTCTGCACAGGTGCACACATTTACACCCACACACATTTGAACACATAAACACATGTATGCAGATACATCACACAAGCATAAATACCAAAAAATAGTGCTGAGTGATGTATGATGGCACAATGAAATTAATTATTTTGTATAATTGATAAATGTAAATAAAAGAGTGTAGTTACAATTGGATATTTAGATATGCAAATGAAGGGCAGAGAGGGAGAGAGAGAAAGAGAGAGAGAAAAGAGACTGACAAGTCATTTTCTAAACCTCGCGAATAAAAATAAACTAAAAAATTCATATTCAGAGATGTAAATTTAAAGTCTAACAAAATATTTAGAAGAAAGCTGGAGAAATCTTCATGATCTTGAGAGTCTGGCAAAGCTATAGTATCCAAAACATAATCTATAACAGAAAATAAAATTGGATTAAAAAATGATTTTTGATAAAAACACATCATCAAATACAACAAAGTGTGAGCTATCAGCTCGTTTTTAAAAGGTTAAGTCATGGGGGCTGGAGAGATGGCTCAGTGGTTAAGAGCACCCTCTGCTCTTTCAGAGGACCCAGGTTTGATTCCAGCACCCACATGGTTCCTATGAACTCTTCTTAACCCCAGTTCCAGGGGAATCTGATGCCCTCTTCTTTATACACATAAAATAAAAATAATAAAATATGAAAAAAGTTAAGTCTTATAAGGACCTATATCCATTTAAATAATACCATAGCCAATAAAAAGATATGCAACACAATTGAAAAAAATGAATGAAAGAATTTTTGAGGGGGTCTTATCAAGACAGGGTGTCCCTGTAGCCCCAGCTGTCCTGGAACTCGCTCTGTAGACCAGGCTGGCCATGAACTCACAAAGATCCTCCTGCCTCTGCCTCCCAAGTGCTAGGATTAAAGGCGTGTGCCACCACGCCTGGAGAAAGAATTTTAATAGATGTTTTATTACAGAGAATCAATGAATCATGAATAGGTGCAGGAAGAAGTGCACAGCCCTACTAGTTATTAGGAAACACAAATAAAAGCCTGTACACTTCTAGAATGGTGTTTTTGCAGGAGCACCACAGCGAGTTGGGTTGGAAGAAGCTGGAACTGTCACACTTGCTGATGAGACTCTAAAATGCACAGCCACTTTGGAAATAGTCTGGCAGATTTTTACAACATGCAACAGAATAGTTCATATCACCAAAGGATCCCATTTGTGGTATGAAAATATCTACTTATATTGCATGCATACATAGTTGAATATTTTAATAACATTAGTTATAATAACCCAAATCACCCTAAATCGAAGTGTTTAGCAAATGGTAAATTGATAAAAGGTCATATTTATGGAAATTATATGCAGCAATAGCAATGGACTATTTGCATAATCAACATGAATTTATTCTTCAAAATAACATTTTAAAGACAAACAAGCAGGACAAAAAACAATATGGTATCTACAGTTTTGTCCTGAAAATGACAACTGGGTCAATAGTGAAGTGCACATACAATGGTAGTCCCGTAATTCTGTAATGGAGATTTAAAAAATCAATCTCCCAGGGACCACAGTAATTTTTGTAATGTACCACAAAATGGCTTATGTTATACCAGAGGGAAGAAGACTGTTATGCTGTCAGTCACAGAGCTGAGGTTGGGGATGTAGCTCACTGGTACACAGGTTCAATTTTTTTTCAAGGCCAAAAAAATGAGGATAAAATTATACAGTAAATACATATAACAGTAAATACATATATCAGTAAATACATATAACAGTAAATACATATATCAGTAAATGCATATAACAGTAAATACATATATATAATTTACTGTTATACATTATATATATAATGTTAATTATTACTTTAGAATGTCTTCCTTCTATTCATTAAATAATATTTGCTACAAAGCCTTCTTATTACTCCAGCACAAGTTTATAATCTCTGCTTTTTGTGCACACTGTTTTATTACATCAAGATTCCATGCCCAATGGCTAAGTAACTTAGATTCTTTTTGAGTTTGCATCCACAATCAAGTGATGTTCACAAGTTGACAAAATGACCTAAGAACACATTTCTCAAAGCACATCTGTCTCAGTCATTGAATGTGTTGTGCCTGAATATATTACTTTATGACATGACTATGAAAGGGACATTTACAGAAATGGGAAAGAGGTTAGTGACTGCCTGGGCTGGTAGTAGGAAAAGTGACAGGCATGAGGGAACTTTTGTCCTTAATGTTATAAAATTGGTTATAATTAAAGTTGTACAATTCCATAAATTTACTAATATTACTGATTATGCATTCATTTTGATGAATTTTATGACCTATAAATTATACCTCCATGAAACTATTTAAAAAAAGACTGACCTGGAAGCCACCTCCCCTGAAGTCTAGCTCTCATAGCTTTGGAGAGTACTACACAGGCTAGTGAGGGAGAACATCAATTGATGGTCTGACTCCAGCTTTAAGGCCTAATAATCATATCAATGACGATTACAGCAAACAGCTTTGGTGCAGGAGTGGTACTTTTATTTTGAGGGTAATCATCAGCTACCTAATTGGACTTAAAGCCCACTCAATGGGAAGAAACTCATATGTGGTACTGTAAACATAGCCAAATGCACATGGCTAGAGAAGTCATAGATCTTAGAGAAAATCCTGACTCTCAATCCCTAGACAAATGTAATTTCTTATCACACAAAATATGGATACTTATATTTAAAAACAAGTATCCCAGTCACCACCCATCGAAGAAGCTTCTTTTGCAATAGATGGAGATTATTAGAGTTCCACAAAATAGAGATTGTCTGTGAATGCCCAAGCCTGAGTGGCACATCCACAATGCCACATCCACACTTGAGGCTCGTGGAACATTGAATAAGGGGTAAAGCCAACACTAATGCATCTCTCAATTCTCATCATTGAAGCTTTCTCTTGCAACAGAGTGCCAGGAACACAAAAGGTCACAAAAAGGCCAAAGAGTAGAAAGTAAGAGTCTCCAGAGTCCTGGGACAGGACTCCTACATTAAAGTCCACCCACCCAAGACTCAGAACCATGGTGGAAGATTGTAAGAGCCAGGGAGGAGTTGCATGACCATATGGAAATAGAGTTCTATCCACTCCTAGAACCTTGCTCATATGAACCTACAGCAATGGTGTCAGCATCCACAAGACCTGTGCAAACTTGAGCAGACAAAAACTCAGCACAGAACTGTGGAAAGTGGCAGCAGGCCCATTTCACGGAAGAATTATTGGCCTCCGATCACTGCTGGCTGAGGAAGAGCTGATCTTCTTTTTTTTTTTTAATTTTTTTTTATTTATTTCTGTATGTGTATGAATGTACTGTCTGCATGCAGGTCTGTGCACCCGTGTCGTGCAATGCCGCGGAGGTCAGAAGAGGGTCTCGGATTCCCCTGGAGCTGGAGTTCTCCTGGAATTGGAGCTTCAGACGGCTCTCGGCCGCCATGTGGGTGCTGGGGATCGAACCCGGGTCCTCTGTAAGAGCGGTCGGCGCTCTTAACCGCTAGGCCATCTCTCCAGCCCCGAGCTGATCTTCTTAAAAGGGAGGGATTCTAGATAGGGATTCTAGATTAGACTCCAGTGGATGAACTTGCACTGAGGAATGTCTGGGGACACTAACTTAACACAAATGACAGAATGGATGAATTTCAGCGGGGGTGGAAAGTAGAAAGATGATTAAGACTTCTGCCTGAAATGCACAAAAGTTCAATAAAAAATTAAAAAAAATAAACATAGCGAGTGAGAAAGATTTGTTTTTAAAGCTCCTAGATTTCATTTACAAATCAGAGACAAAGATTGGAAGTCTTAACAAGGATTTATTAGAAGTCATAGCAGAGAGAAGCGAGGAATGTAGAAGTCTCTGAAAAGAGTTTCATGAGAGAATGAGCAAGAACAATGTGTTTATTTACTATAGGCATTCTTTAAAAGGACCTGTGTTTCCTCTACCACAAGGCTGAGTCACTAGAATCTACACCCAGGCTAGAGGAGTACAAGGGCATCCATGTAGTGCCATGTAAGGCGTGATGCTGGGCCAGGTTGGTAGAGAGGACAGAAAAGCAAGGGCTGAGGTTGCTGCCCAGCCTGTCACTTACTCACATTGAGTAATGGGTGACACAGCACCATAGCCATGGATCCAAATAGGGCCTTGAGAACTTCACAGAGGTCACAGGGCTGGATGCTGAGGCAGGGCAAGGTTTGTAGCCAATCCTACTTGGTACCCTAGAATGTCCCCCAGAATCCAACAGAACAGCTTTAGGGCACACCAGCATATAGCAGGCAAGAAATAATGCAGAGGAGCAACAAGAACTGGGCTAGATGATGTAAAAATCATCTCTGAAGTGGGCTTGATGGAGATAAGAATGGAAAATGTCCCTCCAAAGGCTTGATGTGCAATTGGAGGTACTATTCTAGGAGGTAAACCTTAGGAGGAGGTGTATTGCTAGAGTAAGCACATCACTGAGGGCATGTCCTTGGGGGATGTACCTTATCCCTGATGCTCCTGCTTCCTGTTGTTCTACTTGCTGTAACCACTGTGATGTTCTCCCTCGCCACAGGCCCAGAATCAACACAGACAAGTGACTTTGGAGGAAGACTTTGAAACCATAAACCAAAATAATTCTTTCTTCCTTAAAGTTATGCCAAATACTTTTTCATGTGATGAAAAGTTTGTCTAACATACCCAAAGCTCCTGTTTTGGTAATGAGTGAGTTACATAGCAAGATTACGGCTATTAATTTCTTCAAGTAGTGTCAGAGGTAGGCCCTTTAGAACAAAATGAGCACCAGATGACTATCCAAAAAATCTCTTCTTTTCCTCTCCATTCCCAAGATTTCCTTGAAGGATATGAAGTAGGGGCTGGATCTTGTGATGTTTGATCTCAGGCTTCCCAGACTATCCAGGCAAGAAGAGCATTCGGTGTTCCCCAGTAGACAACTCTTCTGGGTCTATAAGGACCACACTATCTGATCAAGAGGCTCTTGGATATAAAAGATACTAGATGTAATGCTGGCAACAGCAGCTTGTCACTAGGATCTACTCACTTGGAGCCTCAAGAAACCCCAGGTACCTGGATTAAAATGCTGATACCTCTGCAACTTTTTCTGGAATAGATCACAGGTATCTCTAGGGTCATTTGCAGATCATGTACTCATCTGTAACCTTATAAGTAACATTTTAAAGTGGGATATCATTAAACAAAACCCAACTGCAAGCAGTCATTCCACCTCCCTGCTGGTCGCAGGGACTGTCTTTTATGCTCCACATGGACAGGGGCTTTGCTAGTCCACAGCTGACATCACGCAGGCCCAGTGCTCCCCCACACAGCAGCAGAGCACATTAGTCATAACACGTATGGAGGGAGGAGAGCGGGCACTTGGATCCTAGATGTATTTGGCCTTCGCTTTTTCTTTTAACTGAGTAGGAGTGAGTTATTTAATGCTACTTGTAGGTAAATGAGAAAAATATGTTCCTTCCAGCAAATGACTGACTGATTTTAATTTCCCTATAATCATTCTTAATCGTTAACTGTCTTCTGAAATTCAAAAGCTGTCATGTGGAGGAGGGAGGACGTTCAGGAGTGCTGTTATGTAGGACAGAAACAGGACCAAGAACTGGCAGCTGGCAGGTTGGCTGCGCAGCAAGGAAGGGCCAGTGGTACCGTGGCTGCTCCCCAGCACATCAGGCTGCCCACCTGGAGGCTTGGTGAGCTTGCCGTTACTGGGAATGTTCAAATCATGGCTCCAGGACTACATGTTGGAAGCTAACATGGGATCATGGAGGATTTGCATCTGAGAGGTGGCTGTGGTACTTGTAGCATGGCCCTTTTGGGCAATGAGTAACCCGAATCTGAGTGACATGGATCCATTCTCTTGTCCTCTCCAGGCCTCTGTGTTCTGAAATCAGCATCCTATAGTTCAGGAAAGAAAGATTCCATTTCCAAGATCCTGGAGTGTCCACATAAGTGAGCCCAGTCAATGAGAATCATCCATTTCCCATGTCTTGGTGATTGACTCAGGTATGGTCATGTGAGAGCAGCTATTCCAATAATCCACAATATTGGGACTTTTTTGGAACAGAGACACATTTGCTCTTTTGGACTTGAAATTAGTTAAGTCTACCTATGGCCATGGTAAAAAAGGACCTGCATGAGTATGAATAGAAGTCAGTAACCTGACCATGTTGTTCTGGTGATCTTCTTCGGTAGGTGAAGTCCTTGCTTTCATATTCTGATATTATAGTGACTTAGTATTTTGTCTCTGTTTCTACAGCTTCCACGGCTACAGACTGAACTTGACTCTCGCTAAAGAGATTGTTATTTCATTGTATACCTCCTATTCAAATAGAGAAGTAGAGTTCTGGATATAAAGTAATGTGCATCATAGGCACTCAGTAAGACTGAGGCAAGAGAGGCATGAATTCTGCTAGCTTAGACTACAGAGAAAGTGCCAGGACAGCTGGGGCTGCATAAGAAGACTCTCTCTTAAAAAGAAAAAAGGAATTTACCAAGAGAATGAACCTGACCATACTATCGGTGTGATATGCTGTAGTAAACTGGCCCTCAATTTTGATGATGGAAAGACTATCTTTGTGTCAGGTGCCAGTCCTGGATCCTATTCCTTGTGAGCAGTCCAGATTAAGGAACTGCTGCACTGACGTCAGTGAGAAGGACATCAGCATGGCAGGAAAAAGAGCAGATATCTTTATGTAATATGTTACAGGTGCAGAAGCTGTGCTCGGAATGAGGTTCTATATATGAGAATGTGGATGATCCCAGATTCTTCCACAGACAGTTTCTAAGGTCAATTCGAATATTAAGATTTATTTTAAAACTCCCTTTTAATCATCTTATGTGGGAATCATATTAGTGTGGAGATTGAGAAAGACATCTAATGAAGTAGACCTAGCAGAAAACTGCATGTATTCTTCTCTCTTTTTGTGGGAGACATATCGAAGGCTTTGGAGCAGCTGTCTAGATAAGCCTTAGTTGGGATGCAGTAATCAGAGATTTATGATACATTCAAATGAGGGTTCAGAAAGCCAGAATGTTAGTATTAATACACACAGTGAAGACCGTGTTCATGCGGTTTAAGAGGGGAATAAGAACTCCACGAAGAACCAGTCTAGAGGCCATTTATGTTAAAAAGAGTCTGGGTATGTTCTAATCATGTCCTGAGAATGTGAATAAGGTAGGATTAAAAAGATAGGATTTGACTGGCAGAGAAAATTTAGACAACGTAGTTTGTGTTATAGCATGATTGTTGCTAGTTCCCTTCAAACAAGTTGTCAATAAGAAATCTGAGCCAAAAGCTAAGGAGAAAGACCTAGAAACATGTATGCTTGGAGAGAACAGGCATGTGAGCACACTTAAAGCCTCAGGCAAGGCAAATGCAGATGAAAGTGACAACGAATGTTACAGAAACCATAACCTTGCATGGCCCATAGGAAAGATGGCTTGAGCACAAGTCCTCGTTCACTGAAAAACTCTAGGATATAACATTGAAAGCTCATTAAGAAATCTTTCATTTAAAAGAGATCTTAGATAAAGTGCCAGGGTGCGCCATTGAATCAGAACTACCTAAGGTAATGTTTTCTCAGGCTCAGCTATGCAGATATTCAGAGCAGCTGTGACAAAACAATGGCCAGCGACATCTGTCTGGATAACAGGACTTATCAGGGTCATGTTTCTGGTTTTCTGAGTAAGACAACATACAAGAGTTACAAGTCAGAGAGACTTGTGCCCAGGCTATGCACAAAAATGCCACAGCAGGTTCAGATGTCTGCAAGGAGGGCTTTAGAAGCCATAGCTCGACTCTTTGGAAGATGAAACCCAAGTTGTGATGGAAAACCTAGGGTGTTGGAGATTCCTGAAGCATAGCACGTCTGGAAAGGAAAAGTGCAGTACCATGTGCGGCCAGTGCAAGAACGAGGCAATGCATGCTGCAGAAAACGCAGAGCAGACTTGGAGTTCCCCAGTCACTGGAGGTCAATGATGCACTGCAGGCCCTGGAAGATGGTCTTGGAGCTCTGAGGCTTAGTGACTGTGCTGATGGACTTTCATCTTGACTTGGTCCAGCCTGTCTTTGCTACTTTCCTGGTCCTCCCTTTTGGAATGGAACTATCTCCTCTGTGCCACTGTATACTGGAATCCTGTAACTTTGTTTTTAGTTTCACAGGGGTTTACAGCTAAGTACATGATTTGAAGCTCAGTAAAATCTTTGGACTTGATAGTTTTGAACAGTGTTAGGATTCTTAAGGCTTTGAGGACCTTTGAGGGTGAAAAAATGGCTCAGTGATTAAGAGCTCTTGGTGTCGTGGCAGAGACCCTGGGTTTGGTTCCTAGAACCACATGGTGGCTAATGACTGTAACTCTAGTGTCAGGAGATTGGATGCCTTCTTCTGGCCTCTGCAAGCAATGTGTGCATGTCGTGCACTTACAAACAGACACAACACTCATATACATTAAACTACAAATAAACAAAAATTAAAAAAGACTTTGTCAACTCTTGAAGTTAGATTGAATGCCTTTTGTATAATGAGATGGCCATGAACCTATAGGGACATAATGTAATGGTTAAAATGGAAAATGCACTGTACCCTCTGTCTCATGCCTCATGAATTTAAACATTTGCCCCTAGATAATTTCATTAATTTTGGAGGCTGTGGGACCTTTAGTAGGTAAAGACTAGCAGGCAGATGTAGGCCGTAAAGGGTGATCCTTTGAGGGTTATAGCCCAACTCTGGTTATAGCCCAAGTCTCCTCTTTGGGATCCAACAAGCCATTCTGTAAGCTCTCACCACCTCAGCTGGAGCCCCAGTCACCATGCCTTCCTGTCCTAATGGACTCTATACTCTAAACTGTAAGCCAGCACACACCTCTCCTCCTTTAAGATACTTCCATCAGGTATTTGTCACAGCAGTGGGGAAAGTGACTAATACAGAGATGGACATCCAGTCTGGGATATTCCATCCAGTATGTTTGACATGACACGGTGATTCAAGCAAGCCCCAGTAGTAATAACATGGACTACCTACCCATGGATGATATGAGGTGTGTAAAACTGGTCTTTGGACAGGACTACTACATTAAACTCTACCCACCCAGGGCTCAGGGATCACTGTGGAAGAGGGGGCAGGAAGATTTTAAGAGCCAGGGAGGAGGTGCATGACCATGTGGAAATAGAATCCTACAGACTCCTGGGACCTTGCTCATATGAACTATAGTAATGTTGTCAGCATGAACAAGACCCAGGCAAATTCAAATAGACAAAACCTACCATAGAACTATAGAAATGAACAGCAAGCCCTAATTGTAGCCGAAGGACTATTGGGCAGCTGATTACTGCTGGGTGAGAAGGAGCTGATCTTTTTAAAAGGAGGGACTCTGTATAGGTTGAGTAGACATCAGTGGATGGAACTCATACTGAGGGAGGTCTGGGGACTCTAACTTAACTCAATAGGCTTTAACACAAATGACAGAATGCATGAATTCCAGAAGGGGGCCTATAGATGGTGCCAATGGGGAAGGGGTTTAATGAAGACTAAGGTGCTCTGTATGAAATGCAGAAAATCTCAGTCAAAATTTTACAAAAAAGTATATAGTGACTATGGACAGAGTGTAATGGGAACTTGCCCAAAGGGAGGCATATGTCCCCTAATTCACGAGTGGCTCTGTTCCTCAGGCCTATCACTACTACTCAGCCTGAGAAGCAATTGGAAAGAGTAACTACTAGAATCTTGACACCAAGAGGTTGGGTGGTTAGGACCACATGGCAGAGTGTATGCCCTTCAACAGAGGGACACAGCTATTTCCCAGGGACAGAGCTTAGAGAATCAATACCCTAGTCTATCCTATCACTCTTCAATCTCCTGCCAATTGACACAAACTGCTCAAAGCCAAAGCCCATAGGAGCACAGGACAGCCACCCACAAGCACTGTTATAAAGGGAGAGTCTGGATGGGGAGGTTGAAATTATTCAGCATACATGGGGAAAATACTTGAACTACATTTTCCTTTGTGGGCAAAATATCATAATGCAATATTCATCACAGCTTACATGTAAGTCCATTTTGATGGTGTCATGGTTGGCTTCCACCTTGACACACCTGGAAGAAGAAACCACAATGGGGTAATTTCCTTCATCAGACTGGACTATGGGCATGTCTGCGAGCCATTTTCTTGACTGTTGAGTGATGTGGAAGAGCCCAGCTCACTGTGGGTGATGACACCCATGGACAGGTGTCTAGGGAAGCAGCTGAACACAGGCCAGAGGAGCAAACCAGTAAGCAGTGTTCCCCTGTGGTCTTCTACCATGCCCTCTACTTCAGTTCCTGCCGTTAGGTTCCTGCTGAGTTCCTGCCCTGATTTTCTCCAAACACGGACTGTCACTTATAACATGAAATAAACCGTTTCCTCCCTGAGTTGGTTTTGGTCAGTGTTTTATCTCGACAACAGAAAGCAAACTAGGGCAAATGGGAAATTCCAAGACTACTTTTGATACAAAAGAGAAGTCCGCATATGAGCAGACAGTGAGCTTCTACTCACTTGCTCTCACACCCTCCTGAGAATAACGGGAAATTGAAAACACACTCTTAAAGTGCATGGAGCCCTGAAAGGTGAGGAGAGTCCCAAGTGACCTATTTGAGATGACACCAATGAAGTTGCTGGGAATCTCCTTCCTCCAGGCATTTGTAAGAGATATCTGGGTAGGGCGCTGCCATGTTCCTGGTGATATGCTCAGAATCACTCCCATCAAAATATAGAGAGGCAGCCATGTGCCTGTATATCCCAAATCTAATTGGCTATTGGCTCTCCCCTTGGAGAAATAACCCATGGCTGATGCCACAAGCTTACATCCTCTACAGGTTAGGAGATGTTATAAGCCACAGTAAGACCCTGTCATATTTAACAGGGGGCGAAATTGTAATTCATGGATTAACATATCCAAACATGTGTCTATGCTAAAGTAACCTACCATAACTATTAGTGCTGCTTAAATACCTATATATCTAATTGCTTGTTCTTCATTAGTAGGATCGAAAGGTTATTCCTGGACAAACTGTCAGCCCATGAAAGGAAACAGCCAGAATTGACCAGAGTCCAAGTCAACAGCTCCAGAGAGAGTGGACTGTTTTACCTCTCATCCACCTGTGCCCCTTTTCTAAGCCTAGGGAACAACCTGCGGAAGAGGGGGCGTGGTAGAATGTAAGGGCTGCGATTGGGGTGAATGGTGAAACTACAGCAATGTAGTCTGGACACTCATTTGATCAACTTGATTGAACAAACAACCTGTCACCCCCCACTGGATGGTGGGGCTGTAGGTGTTTGGGCACAACAGCCTGCAGATAGGTTTTGCATGAAGGATGCTTGTACTCATGGATTATCACTTATAGCTAAAAAATGAAAAAAAAAAAACTGAGAGAAAGATGAGGACAGTTATGGCAGAATGGCAATGATCTGGGATGGGTGGACGGTGGCGGGGGGGAAGGGAAAGGGAAATAAGCCTGAACTGAATTGGAAAAAATGTATGAAATGCACAAAGCATCAATAAAAACTAATTTAAAAAAAAAAAAGAAAAAAAATATAGAGAAATATCCTATGTGAGTAGGATGTGAGCAATGTCTTAGAAATCAAACATTCAGATTTCTAAAAGCATTGCCCTTGTGTTTCAGATTAAAACAGGTTATAAATAGGGTTGGGAAGGTAGCCTTTTGTCATTTGTTAACTTAAAATTGTTCTACTAAAACCCAAGACATGGAATAATTTCAGAGATATTACTCAAACACAGTAGTAAAAGAATGCTGTTCTATCTTGTTCTCGGGAGACTGATATAGAAGATCAATCACACCGATCCTCCCCTTAAGCAAATATGAACTCAACTCCTCCCACACTTTGAGCATGCTTATAGGTGCTGGGAACAGCAGGGACATAGACATTAAGATTCTTTATTTCTTGGAGGTGCTTATAGACTGAGAGAGACAGACATAAAACTAGCTACCCACAATGCATGACGGGATGAAATACATGCTACAGGAAGAGGCTTGGGAAATCTGAGGCTAGTGCCTGGTAGATTTCCATTATGACTTGAAATCATAGATGTCTGCGTGGAAGATATATGTTTCTGACAAACCCTGAAAAATGAGCAAAATATTGTTCAAAGCACAGTGCTAGTCAGCTTTAACTGTTAAGTTGACACATGCTGAAATAATCTGGGAAGAGAGATTTCGTGTAGATTAGGTTTGTTTGTGAGTGTGTTTATGGGGGAGTGTCTTGATTTTCAGTTGAGGCAGGAAGACTTTGCTTAACTGTGGGCAGCACAATTTCATGAGTCAGGTCTTGGACTGTGTAAGAGTAGAGAAAAGCAGGCAAGCACAAAGAGCAAGCAGGCAGCCATCGCAGGTGCATTCACGCCTCTCCGTTCTTCACTGTAAGTGCAATGTGACTATTCTATGAGTTCTTGTCTTGACTTCTGAAATGACGTACTCGAATCTGGAATTATAAGCTAAATTAAATCCAAGTTGATTTTTGGCAGAGTATCTTGTTATTGTTATTAAACTTTTTCCATACATCATACATCATTTCTCAATCATATCTAGAGTCACTTCCCTTTCCATGCCCCCCACCCCACCTGAGTTCCCGCACTCTGCCACACATGTCCTGCATCTCTGTCCTTCCAGAGTTTTTGTTTTGTTTCAGTTCTTTTGTTATTGTTGTTCTCCCCAAATTGTATTGCATATATATATATATATATATATACATAATTATATACTTACAGAAATATATACATAGATAGATAGATACATACATACATACATATATACATACATACATATACATACATACACATATCACCAGAACTGGAGGATTTTCTTTTCTTTTTTTTTTTTTTTTGTTAAAAGATGTCATGTTTTCCTTAAAGAAGTATTTGAAGGTTCCTCCTTGGCAAACCCAAACAACCATCAATCAGTGCTCCACATTGGGGTCTTTCCCTACCATGGTCACCCAAATGAGGTCCAGTAAGCACCACATCCTGTCTCGATCTTCCTTGTACTGACCTCTATGGTATAGCCTGGGTAGTCCAACAATGGCAGTCTATATTCTGAGGAGGCTGAAATCCCAGTAGCTGCTCAGTCCACAAGCTGGATATCTCAGTAGTCCCCATCTGGCATTGAAGTTTTGGAGGATTCTTGGAGAGACATGAGTCTTCAGTCCATATTGGAAGGTTAAAAAGCTGTGTCTCACGTCTTTGAAGAGTGGCAAAAGCAAAAGCAAAAAAAAAAAATCCACAGAGTAGATGCACTTGGCAGTAAGAATTGAAGACAGGTCAAATGACAGTGCTCTCTCTCTCTCTTTTTTTCTTTTTATCTCTTTACTAAGATCTCAAGTTTTATATCTGAAGTGTAATTTCTCAGGCCTTACTAGTTGTTTATTTCTGGTTTTACTTTCCTTTTGGATGCTTAAGGCCACACAGTTAGCCCAGATTAACCAAGGTTTTTGTTTTCTTAAGGTCAGTTGAGGATCTGGTCCTCAGGGGTCACTCAGGTTTGTTTGTTTGTTTTTTTGGGGGGGGGTGGAGGGTTGGGGAGCCCCTGGCTCCTTTCAGCTTATCATTTACCAGTTCCATCCACTCGAGGACAAAATCAGGTCTTGCTAGACCAGGCTTCCCTTTTGGAAGCAGGAGCAGACTTTCCTCTTTATAGGAAGGGTGTTTTATCATGACAAGAGAAACGAAAACCGGACCAGCAACAAAGCTCACTATCAGAGAAGACAAAGTGGCTGCAATGAGGACACAGCAGGACAGAGATATGGAGGTAGGAGGAGGTGGGAAATAGACACTGGCAGGGAAGGAGGACAGAAGCATAGGTGGGTGGGAACTTAAAGGGGAGATGGAGCAGGAAAGAAGCATTGGTCACGTCACAGGGAGTCTTTTTTTTTAATGTGTATGAATGTACTGTCTACATGTAGGTCTGTGCACCTGTGTCATGCAATGCCACGGAGGTCAGAAGAGGGAGTCAGATTCCCCTGGAACTGGAGTTAAAGACAGTTCTTAGCCGCCATGTGGGTGCTGGGGATCAAACCCGGGTCCTCTGCAAGAGCAGTCGGCACTCTTAACCACTGAGCCATCTCTCCAGCCCCACAGGGAATCTTAAATGCCAGTTTAACTCAATTCATGAGGCAAAAGGGACTCTAGGGTACCACATCTGGTTTGGGTGAATGTCACATTTTGAAGTTTGACTTTGAACATCCTTGGTCTGCAGCAATTCTATCTCTTGCCTTGGGTCTGTGTTATTTGTTTCCATGACAGTGTTGGGTGCAGTGCATACACAACTACTGTGCCACACTGAGTCACTTCAACCTAATGATATTAATGCCCTCATGCTGTCAATATCTGGCTCACAGAACCGACACAGATAATGGAAAGTTCAAAGCTGAAAATTTCAGATGAAGTGTTTAGAATGAAAGGGCATTGTTGGGACAAAGTAGCCTATAAATAGTCACTCAGGGACAGACAGGCCATGCTGCTGAAAGGCTCTCCAATGAATAGGCTGCAGGTTCCGGTCAATCAGCCAGAGCACACAGAGGGGGCCTCATGTCACCCACATAACCAGTTCAGCCAGGAAAGGGAAAGAACCTGCTAATTAATCTTCAGCCATTGTAGCAAAGCTCACTGTGGTTTCTGTTTTAGCTGGGCAACTGGTATTAAAAATGACAAGAAAAGAATCTGTCGACTTGCTTTACAGGCTGTTACCCCACCCCAGAGGCCAAAGCTTTCTAGTTTCGCTATTACAGAGGCTGGGGACAGAACGCTGTGAAATCAGACTACTCCCTATAAAATCCGCCCTGACCCAGATGGAACGAAGGCAGAGTCCCAGCCCCCATTCAGCACCAACACTTCCTCTGCTGTGGAATTCACTTAGGAGAAAGAGCCCATACAGGTCTCATTTCACCACTGAGCTTCCTAAGTATCGAGTACCGTGCCTCCTTCTCCAAGATGCGCACGAGACTTAGAGACTTTTCACAAACCTAGAAGAACTGCAAATAGGCTGCAAATAGAATGACTCGGGCTCTGTAAACAGTGCTCCTGGTTGGGCAGTGGCCACTGAGCAGCTGCTGGGACAGCTCTGGGCCTTCTCTGCCTTAGCATGGCTAGCTCAGAAAAATCCAGACAAAGCCATTCTCGCCATTCTGGGAAAAGAGATGCAGCCTTTGTCAAGAGAGCTGCATGGAGCAAATGGCTCTAGCCTGGGGTTGGTGCCTGACCTTGAGGGACTTCCCAAGTGTCTGGCACCGAGCTGATTGATGTATGTTTCTGTTCAAAGCAGACAGCAGAAAAGGTCTCACTTGTCTCAAATATTCCTCATAAATTATTCATGGGAACTGTATTAATCCCCCTTTGCTTTTATTGTTTTAATACCTTGTTTCTCAATGAAATAATGACAGCTACTTTTCAAATTGCTTTATAATATCTATTATTCCATAAAAGTATTATGTTTTATTTTATTTTTTAATTTTCTCTTTTTTATTGTTTTATATATATATTTGTACAAGATTATGTTACAAATCAAATCTAGACCCATGTCCCCCTCCTTAGCCCCCCACCCCACCAAAGCTCATGCATTCTGCCAAACATGTTTTTCATCTTTTTCTCAGTCTTTCTCAAAATTCTCGATATAGTAATTGACTGTTTTGAGCAGTTCACCGCTTCAGTCAGTTCTTTGACACAGTCTTTTCTGTTGTTTTTGTTGCTGCTGCTGCTGTTGTCATTGTTGTTTTTCTTTCCAATATGGGCCACTCTCAACTACTTGGACCAAAGCTCAAGGAGCCCTGCACAAGAACTACTACTAGGTAATTAATGCTAGTATCCACAGATGAGGGATACCATTCGTCATTTGTTTTTCTGGGACTGTGTTACTTCACTTAACATAATATCTTCTAGTTCCATCCATTTACCTGCAAAGTTCATGATGTCATCTTTCTTTACTGCTGCATAGAACTCCATTGCATACATGTACCATATTTTCTCTATCCACTCCTCAGTTGAGGGGCAATTAGGTTGGTTCCAGCTCCTTGCTGTACTTCAGGTGGTCTTGGGAGATCCCCGATCAAAAGCGTTATGTTTTATTATGGAGGACATTGGATCTTTACAGAGCAGCCCCCAAAGGCAAAGAAAAAGGACAGATCTATCTGTATTTTTTTTATTACTATTATTTACAAAGTTATTTCTTACCCCCCCCAAAACCTTTGTTCCCACACTTCACCCAATCTCCAGAACTCTGAGGTAGCCCTTTTCTCTTTTTAAGAAGGCCTCAATTCCCCTTGACCTACTAATCAGAAGCACATCATCTGCCCACCCCTAAGGTAATCCTGGGAACACATGTCTTCATTTTTGCAACAGAACAATGGGTTTTTTGGTTAAACATTTATTTTTATTATTTCATTTTGAAAATGTGTGTGTATGTGTGTGTTTGTGTATGTGTGTGCCATATGTCCATGCCTGTAGAGGCCAGAACACAGTGTCAAATCCCCCAGAGTATAAGCAGTTATGAGCCACCAGACATGGATACTGTGATCAAACATGGGTCATCTTGAAGTGCAGAAAGGAATTCTTAGCAGTGAATCATCTCTCCACTCCCTAGATCAATAGTTCCTAAAGTTAAGTGTGCATGAGAAACACACAGAAGTCATGCTAAGATGGATGACAGGTCACAGTCCCCAGAATTTATAATCAGGCTGATCTGGAGTTGCTGCTCTTGGTTAATAATTTGTGTTTCCCAAAGTTCTTTGGTAGTTGTGGATCCTTCTGGTCTACATGGAAATCATGTAGCTTAGATGAAGGAAGGTTCACCCTAAATACAGGAAAGAAGTAGAAATAGATGCCCCTTAAACTCATGCCTGCCTGGGAGAAAGAGAGCAAATTTAGGTTCTGTAGGAAGGAAAGGTTCGGGTGTGGTCATTAATCATAACTGTTCTAGTTTCATTTCTGTTATTCTGACAAATACCCTGACCCAGAGCAACTTTGGATTAGAAAGCCTTTATTTAGCTTACAATTCCAGATCACAGTCCATCACTAAGGGGAGTCGAGGTAGGTACTCAAGGCAGGAACTTGAAGCAGACCCCTTTGCTATTTTATAGAACATCATCTCTGACAAAGGGATGAGTCACTGTCAAAGAAGCACAGCAGGACCACGGAGGATGCTCAGCCAGCTTTCTTATATAGCTCAAGACCACCTGCCCAGGGGGTTTGCTGCCCACAGTAGGCTGAGCCCTCCCATACCAATTAGCAATCAAGAACATTCCCAAGAGATAAGCCAATGTGATCCAGACATCCCCTCAACTAAGATTCTTTCCCCAGATAATTGTAAGTTATGTCCAGTTGACATTTAAAGCTAATGAAGACGACCATCTTCTGGATTGGAAGATTCTTGTCTCCACAGAGAGCCAAGTAAACTGAGCGTTCCACACCAACTCTGGTCTCTTGCTCACCTGGTTAACAGCATAGTCTCTTACCGCTCCTCACATAACCTGTACTGGATATGGGGCAGAGCAGGTGGTGCAGAAGACCAAAGCTCACCAACCACGGAACTCCAAACACCCTGTGTGAAGGTGCAGCTGCCCCAGAGCACAGCGAATATTTCCTGGGAAGGCACTTTTTCCTTCAGCAATGTATATGTTATTGCAGTTCAGTGTCATAAAAAATCATCTCTATTCTTTGAGATAGTATGGTGAAAAGCAAAATGAAAATGGGAGAGACTGAGATGGGAGAATGGAGAGTTCAAAGCCAACCAGAACAGTGAGACTGTGCCTTTTTATTATTTTTTTCCCAATATTTTTATGGTATTGGCTTTTTTTCAAATCCAATTTTTTATTGAAGCTCTGTGCATTTCATACAAAATTACAAATCAAATCTAGACCCATGCCCTCCTCCATCCCCCCCACCCAACTAGAGCTCATGCATTCTGCCAAACATGTTTTTCATCTTTTTCTGTCTCTCTCAAAATTCTTGATGCAGAAGTTTACTGTTTCAGTCAGTTCTTTGACGCAGTCTTTCTGTTGTTGTTGTTATTCCTTCTAATATGCATCACTCCAAAATATGCACATATGCATGCCACATATATTATAGGTTTTTGCATCTTCAGCTTATGATTTTTTTAAATTAGGCTGAAAGATGTTGTGGTTGAAGTCCCTCCTTAGCAAGCCGAGACTCTGTCTTTTCAAAAAGCAATAAAAGCAAAGTTGAGGCTGGAGAGATGGCCCAGCAGTTAAGAGCACTGGCTGTTCTTGCAGAGGAACTGGGTTCGATTCCCAGCCCTCACATGGTGGATGACAACCATCTATAACTTCAGTTCCAGGGGAATTTGACACCCTCTTCTGACTTTGGGCATTGCATGACACAGGAATACTCAGATACATTCAGGCAATACGCTCATACATATAAAATAAAAAAAATATTTTAAAAGACAATAAAATGATCGGTTTCTTTAAACTGAAATAAAGTTAGATAAAGATAAACTGAAATACAGGCCTGACACAGAGCCTTGCCCTCTATGCCTCCTCTGTGTATGTACAACAATTGGGTATTTGTTATTATGTCATACATAGGACCAACTATTTACTTCTCCACAGGAACACCAGACCACTGTTGATCTGTTAATTTGGACTTTGCTTGGCTACTTCTCACAAAGTAAACATTGTTCACAGCAGAGTTTTGAAATTCTTTAGCTAGGATTTCAATTACAAGCTATGTTAGGAAGAAAGTCCAAGGTCATTTAAAGAAAAGGAAGCATAATAAATGATGGGTGATCTTTCTCACTCAGAAAACCTAGCAGACCCAACATGAGAATTTATAAAACAAACAAAAGAACAATGTGTATTGCAAACTGTGAATTCTTCTCTCCCATAGTTCCCCATCCCAGGATCTTTCCTGACACTTGGAGATTAGGCAGGAAGATTTGTAAGTCAAGCATCTTTGGGTCTCAGCTTCCCCAGACCATTTTACCATCAGAGTGCTTGGCCCTCTCCACCTCCTGCATACTTGAAGTGAGCTAAGGCATTTCCAGTTCCTGTGCCAGTCACGGCAGCAGTTACTTTGAAGACAGTAACTTCATGTCCTGCTAGAAGAGAAAAATCTACTGCATAGCATCCTAATGCTGCTTTTCAGCCAAAGGCTTTGAGCTGCTTAAAATGGAATGCTATCAAAGATAAATCCATTCATTAGTCATGCCTTTCCCCTACAGACAGGCAGAATTTAAAACTCCCAAAGAATAAACAACCAAAGAACAAAAGTGTTGGTTTATTAAATTTACATAGTATTGCTCTACTTTTTAGCCAATGGGAAAACAAAGGGAGAAAAAAGTACTGATAATTGGTAAAAGAAATACACACTGTTCCATGAGGTTCTAGCATCAGGAGACAGAGCCTCATGTGCAACACCCAGCAGTTACACATGCTTCCAGCACCGGAGACACTAAGGCCATGTCCCAGGCTCTGTGTCCCTGACTACAGGACACAGGGAGGCCATCTGTTGAGCTTCTCACCTTCCACTCCCCGTGTGTAAGACCTTTCCAACTCCTGTGGATCATCATGCCCCGCAAAAATGCCCCACCTGGTCAGTGATGAGGGACTGACCTGTCACCAGACTGAGCCAGGATAGAGGCACAGGGTCAGTCAAGAAAGGAGATCAGTGTCCTCAGACACTGCCTGAAGAAATACAAACCTCTATGCAGGACGCTGGTACAAACACCAGGCTTATCCTGGATATTGATATTTATATTTCTGAACACATGAATTGATTTTTTGATAAAGAATCAATTATTTTATAGTATTAAAATAATCTGTAAAGTAGTAACAATTGAGAATTTTTGTATTTATGTTTAATCCATTCTAAACAAAAGCTAATCTTAAAAACACAGTTCTAGAAAAAGTACGGCCATGCTAAGAACAGAAAAGAAAATACCAGACCCTCACAGGCTATGCTGCACCAAACAGATGAAACACAAATTTGGTTTTAAACCATATGTCTATACAAATAAATAAAATCTTATCCTTTTTTTCTGTAGTATGCTTAAAATTTCTCACACAAAGGGAAAGGGAGTTCTTATCCTTCACTTCAATAGAATGAACATAGGGGAAAAAACTGAATCGACTCCTAAGTTTTATGCTTATATTTTTCCACCATTATCACAATTTTCTGACATTTAACTTAAGCAGGAAAATCTTTCTGGTAAACGAAGTGTGCCAGTGTACACATGTCCTGAAGAGCACTGCAAGGTTACATCCATCCCGTGTTGCTTTTGGTTTCCCATCTCTTCTTTGCTTCAAACCCCCATGCCAGCTTCTTCTTTTTTCAAGCAGCCTGTGAGTTTTCAGCCTCCTTTTTGGCTTTAACAAACTTGTGGCGGCAATAGCTTTGGCAATTCTCACACCAAGCTCTTGAGTAGCTGGCTGGTTGCTGAGCTCCTCAGCCTTCTCAAGATCCCATTCCTCCACAGCTTGGTCTATCCCCTGACTTCTCAACTTTTTTTCTGTTCTTGTTTTCTAGATAAACCTCCAGTTTATTCTTTCACCCAACTTGTTTCATCATACATTTTATCTAATTATTTTATCGAACTGGCTAGCTTCAGTGTGTCAACACCTGGGAAGAAGGGACCTCAACTGGCAGCTCTGATTGGCTTATGCTCATAACTTCAAGGCATTTTCTTAATTGCTGCTTGATGTAGGAGGCCCTAGTCCATTGTGGGTGGTGCCACCTCTAGGCAGGTGGTCCTGGGTTGTATAAGAAAGCAGGCTGGTGAAGCCTTTAATCCCAGCACTCGGGAGGCAGAGGCAGGTGGATCTCTGTGAGTTCAAGACCAGCCTGGTCTACATAGCCAGCTCCAGCCAGCTGGGACTAAAAGGAGACTCTGTCTTGAAAAGAAAAAGAAAAGAAAGTAGTCTGAGGATGGGTCAGAGGAGGAAGCCCATAGGCTGCACTCCTCCATGGTCTGTACTTTGGTTCCTGCCCTGGCTTCATTTCATGAGGAACTGTGAGCTGATGGTGAAATAAACCCTTTCTCTTCCCCGAGTTCATCACAGCAAAAAACCCAATTAATACATTTATGTTGTAGTAATGATGACAATTGGGCAGTTGGGTACACTTCTTTTCAAGTGACTTTTATTCCAGGATTATAATTTAAGTCTCATATTTTCTCATAGAAATTATGGCCTTTATCTCACAGAAGAGATCAGTTTATACTTATAAGCATACTCAAGTATTCCTTTTTGCAGGCCATGTCTTCTAACATCATGTTTTTTATTTTTAACCTGGAATAGAGTAAGCTATTAACCAGTGATCTGATCTCTTAACAAATGGCTATTGAATTTGAGGTTTTACTTTTTATGAAAATCTGATACTGAGTACCTTCAAGCTTCTTGGTTATGCATCAAACAATAATGTGAAACAAGGTTCACACACACACACAAAAAAACCTGTGTTGGCTGGGGGTGGTGGCACACACCTTTAATCCTAGCACCCGGGAGGCAGAGGCAGGTGAATCTTTGTGAGTTGAAAGCCAGCCTGGTCTACAGAGTGAGTTTCAGGACAGCTGGGGCTACAGGGAGACCCTGTCTCAAAAAGTAAAAAACAAAACAAAACAAACAAACAAACAAAAAACCTGTGTTAGCAAAGGAGAATAATTAAAATAAGCAGAATTCCTTCCTACATTCACAAAATTACTTGTCAATTTCTATCAAGATAGCTAGTTCTTTTTTATTTATTTTATTTATTTTTATTTTTTGGTCTTTTCGAGACAGGGTCTCCCTGTAGATAGCTAGTTCTTAAAGGAAAAAAAAAAAAAAAAAAAAAAAAGGGTAGCTTGTGTGTGTCAACAGAGACCTGACATTTTTCCCCATTCATCCTTAGGGTGCTTCAGCACATCTAGCCACGTGGCAGCAATGTCCCTCCTATGTCCTCTCCTGAGCCCACACATTCATGAATGAGGAAACCCCTCTTGGACCAGACCAATGACTGTGGACAGATAGTCAAAGCTACCAGCTCTCCTGTCCACCACATAGCTACCCATCAGGTAAACAGCAGAACTGCCTCTGGCTTTTTAGCAAAAGCCCCACACCCAGATGCTCCATTATAGAGTTGGGGACACCACATTTTGCAGAGCGGGTGCTTGAGTAGCATGCTGATTGACTAAGCAGTGTTTGCTGGAACTATGGGTTCTGGGAGAAAGGAGCATATGGTACCCGATAGGAGGAGGAGGAGAAAGAGGAGGAAGGAGCGGAAGGGGAGAAGGAAAAGAACGGATTTCCTCTCTCATGAATACAGCTGGCATCCATGGTGGTGGGGGCTGGTTGCAAAATAGGTTTTGTGATGGAATGGATTCTAACCCTGATCCCAGCTTTTACATATTCCTTGAACTTGCCTCCCACCTTGTTTAAAAGGATGGACTGTCTGGGCAGCAATCTAGGACAGCTACTTCCCTGGGATACTGGATTCCTTCCACTTCCCCTTTCCAAAGATTTTTCTGCTTGCCTCACTCTTCCTCTCTGTTTCTCCCCAGAATTCACTCAAATATGGTACAGGGCTTTCAGTATTTTTTAAAAGATCCCCCAGTGTCCATATCCCTTTCCACAGTGAATCTACACTGACAGATGGCTGCCATATTGAGACCTCCCCAGCCACTCAGCCACATCTGGTCACATCACTAGTTAGCATCAATGGACAGGGACTAGACCATGATAAGACGCTGAGTTTTATTCTAATGCTGAGTGTAATTAGTCTTTACCAAGGTCTTTATCCTCTTTGAAGCTATAAAACTCATTTCTGGTCAGATACTGTAAATTTACTCTATCTTTCTAGTCTCTAGTCTAGGGAATCTCCTCTAGTTAATCTACCCAAATATCACTCCTTTCTTTATCCCTCGTGGTAATTTCCTTTTCTTCATAACATTTATTTCCTTATTCTCAGGCATCAATGTGTATCAGAATCACTCTCTTGCTTGAAAATTAGTCAAAGTGCAGTCCCCAATCTGAAAGAACTCAGGTAGTCTTGGGACGTGCCTAGTAATACCCGTTTAACAAGGTGGTTCACATAAAGCACAGATAGTTAAGGACTCCTCATTGGGACTACCCTCTCTACTTGGCCACCTGAAAACCAAATAATACATCTTCAAAGATGAGAAATCTCTGTTGAGAGAATAATCATACAAATTTATTATTATCATTACTTATGTGAATGCATGCATATATACCACAGTTCACATGTAGAGGTCAGAGAACAACTTTTAGGAGTTGGTCCTCTCCTCTACTGTGGGAATCAGGGATCGAATGAAAGTCACCAAATTTGTGTGATGTCTTTACCCATTGAGCCCTTTCTTAGCTACCTAACTTTACTTGTCTCATCCATCAGAAATGAGCCATCTCACTGGGCAGCATCAGTCTTTATAATGTTTTTATGAACTATTCTAGCTGCCCCAATATTGTTCCTAGAATATAATGACATTGTGTGCTTAAGAATGTCATCTCTTTAAACCAAGTCTACATTGAATTAGGTGTTATCTCCAGTCTCTCTCAATCCCAAGGAGTCTGAATATTTAGACTATTTCTTATACTTGTGAAACTCAGCTTTCAATATGGTTTGGCTTTTTGGCTTACTTTGACCCGGAAGATATCGCATAAGAGGTGGTATGATGGTTAATTCTCATGAGACTTTACATTCTTCCATTGTTCTCTCATCTCCCGCAACTAGTACATGAACATGCCCAGGATATCTTTCTGAACCATAAAAGAACTAAAGGGAAGATAGACACTTAAATCAGCCTGTCCCCAGAATACAGAATTAGTCTAACCAAGATCAGTGTGACCTGATTAAGATTACAGGTTAAAAAAAAAAAAAAAGAGATTACAGGTTGTTCTCCCAGTCAGCCACATACTCATGAGGAATCACAACTGTTTTCTGTTTTAAGCTACTAAATTTTGAACTGATTTCTTTCTTTTATAATGGTGATGGTAGTCATAAAAATATTTTATTCCATTTTTTTCACATGAAAATTAACATGAGCCTTTCACATAGCCGTCTCATAATCAATGTCATATGTCTTCTTTATTGCAAAGGCAGTTTGGAAGGATGTACTGGGAGAACACTCTTTCAACCCTTTTCTAAATTACATTAGTAGCTAAGAACATCATATCCTACAAACATCTCCCATCTGGATCTTTGTTTAATTGAGTTGCCATGGATCCTGTACTCAATGCCACCATTGCCACAGGTCCACATGTGCAAGTTCCCAGTGGCCTGTGTTCATGTCTGCTCCCCTGTGTTCATGAACCAGCCTTCGCCCTTACAATCTTTCCACCCCCCCCCCTCTTCCACCGTGGTCCCTGAGTGAGCTTCAATACAGGAGTCCTACTTGGACTAAAACCTGGGGCTGATTTCTTATTCATCAGTTCTCATGCTTTAACTCAGCTTTGCAGAGTGAAATAAAAAAAAAAAAAACACAGAGTAAAAAAAAGCATTTTGATTTTGCTTACTTTTTTGGTTTCTAAAAATATTTTATTTTTGTGTGTATGAATGTATTGACTGCATGTATATCAGTGCACCGCTCACAGAGATCAGAAGAGGATGTCAGATTCCCTTGGAACTGGATTTATGGATGGTTGTTAGCCGTCATGTAGGTGCTGGGTATTGAACCCAGGTCGCTTCCAAGAGCAGTCAGTGCTCTTTACCACTGAGACATCTCTCCAGTCCCCAAGATTTTTATTTTATTTTTTAAAACTTATGTGAATATGTGAGTGTGCACATGTGAGTACAGGAGCCTTTGGGGCTTGATTTACAAGCAGTTCTGAGTCATCTGATTTGGGTCCTGGGAACTGAACCTAGGTCTTCTGCAAGAACTTTTAACAGCTGAGCCATCTCTCCAGCTCCCCATTTTCATGCTGTTACTTGTTTAAAAATGTCCACCACCTTCATCGCCTCCTTTGTCTCTTGATCAAATAGAGCGAGTGATACACAACTGTCTGTGTACTAGCTACCTTCTTATTGCTGTGACCAAATGCTTTTCAAGAGGCAACTTAAGGATGAAAGGGTTATTTTGGCTCAGAGTTAAAGAAGGGACAGAGTTTATCACAGTGGAAAAGGTATATAGCAGGAGTTTGGAGTGCTGCTCACAAAAAATCCCTAGGAAACAGGCAACTGGGGAGTAGGACTGGGCTGTCAAATCTCAAAGCCTATTCCCAGTAACTCAGTTCCGGTAGCAAGGCTCCAACCCCTACAGGGTCCATGGCCTCCAACACAACACTCCCAGCTGGCCACAAGTGTTCAAACATGTGAGCCTACAGGATGTATTACATTCAAACCGCACAGTCAGACAAATACTGAATTCTGGAGAAATCCACTGAGATTAGATATTTTTTTTAATGTACAATTTCTTTTTTGCACTGAATATGCATTCTATACTAGAACACAGTTTTCATGTATAAATGAGTAAACATAAAACACAGGCCTTCTTCCTCCATAGTCTACGCTGGATTTTAGTTTAGCTAATTGTTTGTTTTTGGTTGTCTGTAACAGCCTCCACTCGTACCTCCTGAATTTGAGTATGGATATTTAGTGCAAACATCCCAAGACTGCACTAAATTAGGTCCAAGCAGACCATTTGGACAATTTAATCATTTGACCATCCAACTACTTCACATAATTTCAAAAGTTTCAGAGGTTCAGCAATGCATCCAAAGATAGATCTCCATCATTATTTATATGGCTCAGGGGTTCATTAGTTCTTTGTTTCTGCCAAAATCAGAAAATGCAATGTTCTTTGTTAGAAAGTGAATGTAAATTTAAAATCCTATAAGTCTCTTATTAGCCAATTTTGATTATAAAATATCCTGTCAGTTATAATCCAGTGTGAAGAGGGAGGCTGACTCGAGAATAATATAACATTGTGAATCTAGTAAATTTGTTTATTGTATCCTGTGTTGCAAGATGAGTTTCTTGGGGCCGATTTTAAAAAGGAAAGGTACAAAATATTTAACCCAGAGCTTTGCTAGTTCATCCATCCATCCATAGACAATGTTGCAGGAATGATAAGATTTAGCCATGCTCTGCTCCATTTCATAACATCAAGGTAGTTTTTGTTCTATTCCTAGTCATTTAACTTGCAAATAGCTGGAAGCTGGCACCCAGTTTTGCTCCTTTAGAGTACTACAATAAATCCACTCTTCCTCTGATATTGTACTATAGTCATGTGGGGCCTAATGTTAGGGAAACTGAGTGAAGGGTATATAAGACTTTTTTTTTCAAGGAACCCTGGTCTAGCAAGACCTGATTTTGTCCTTGAGTAGGATGGAACTGGTGGATGAGGAGCTGAAAGGAGCAAGGGGCTCCCACCCTCCCCCCCAACCCCCCCCAAGAGACCCCCGAGGACCAGATCCTCAACTGACTTCAAGAAAGCAAAAACCTTGGTTAATCTGGGCTGTGTGGCCTTAGGCATCCAAAAGGAAAGTATAACCAGAAATAAATAATCAGTAAGACCAGAGAAACTATACTGCAGACATAGAACTTGAGATCTTAGTAAAAAGACAAAAAGAAAAAAGAGAGAGCACTGTTGTTTGGCCTGTCTTCAATTCTTACAGGCAGGTGCATCTGCTCGGTGGCTGCCACTGCTTTTGGCACTCCTCAAGGACATGAGACACAGCTTTTTAACCTTCCATTGTGGACTGAGGACTCCTGAGATATTCAGCTTGTGGACTAAGCAGCTAAGGGGATTTCAGCCTCATCAGAATATGGAGTGCCATTGTTGGACTACCTGGCTGTATCATGGAGGCCAGCGCAGGGGGATCAAGACAGAACACATGCTCACTGGACTTCATTTGGGGGACCATGGGAGGGAGAGACCCTGGTGTAGAGCACAAGTACAGGATTGATGGTTGTTTGGGCTTGCCAAGGAAGAGCCTTCGAGCACTTCCTAAGGAAAACATGACATCTTTTAGGAAAAAAAAGTCCTCGAATTCAAGAGATCTGTGTATGTATATATGTATATACTTATGTATATATATGACTATGTATATATATATGACTATGTATATATATGCATATATACTGAAACGATACAAGTTGGAGAGAACAGCAACAAAAGAACTGGAAAAAATAAAAACCTCTGGAAAGACTCAGAAAAACATGCAGGACATGCATGGCAGAGTGCAGGGACTCCGGTGGGGTGGGGGACATGGAAAGGGAAATGACTCTAGATTCAATTGAGAAATGATGTATGACTTATGGAAAAAGTTTAATAACAATAAAAAAGGAATAAAAAGAAAAAATATTTTTTCATATTATTTCTTTTAATTGTATGATACTTTAGAATTATCTTTAAATATGGTTAACTTAAAATATATAAATCCACATAAATGAGAAGGAAAACCATGAGTAACAAATACAATTTTGGAAGCAGTCAGACTAATGAACATGAGGTAACTGTCAGTTCTAGAAGCCAAATTCTAAGAGAGCAGTAAGGAAGCTTTTGAAGCAGTCGTCTGCAGCCATAGAATCTTCAAAGGCTTATAAACAGGTAGCAATACATGTCATTGGAAAAGACAGTTAGGTGTCCAGAACTTTCCGGTTGCCTGCCATGGAGACTTTGATCCTCCCTATACACACCTTTAGAAGACTGTGTGAGGTCATCAAGGGAATATCTGGTAAAAGATCACTCACCATCTTGGAATTTCCACATGCAAATCAAAGAGGACCAAACAGAAAGTTGTAAACCTAATCTCAGTGAGTTGATTGGTACAAAGCATGAAAAGCCATCTACATCATTACCTTTTGAGCTTCCAGACATTAAGCAGTGACATTCATTGATTCTAATGAACAGGATGTAAATGTCTAGGATGACAGTCTTGTCTCAAAACCCTTGCCCTTGGTAGGACGCTTTAGATGAATGAGCATGCAGAAAGCTAGAAAGAGCTCCTATAAACAAACTATCTGAAAAGGGAAAGCCTGTAGAATAGTTAGAAGATAAAGGTGAGGAAAGTTTCATGAACAAGACTTACAAACAGAAGAAGGTAAAAAGGAAGAGAATAAAAATGTGATTAGAGAATGAAAGCAGAAAGCTTATCATTGTAGCTCAGAGAGAACCCCAAAGAGGATAGAGAGAAAACACAGCCAAGAAAGGAAAAAACACTTTAATAAGATAATTTATAAACATTTCCCAGAACCGTGGAAGTGAGCTTGCAGACTGAGAGGAGGCAGCCAGAGTGTACAGCACAATGGGTAATTAGGCCAGGTCAGGTGACTTCATGAAGCTTCAGACGGTGGAGTCAGAGATTTTATAAGCTTCCAGGAATTTGAAAACAATGTCAAAATCAGGCCAAATGCAATATTACAAATACAAATTTATATGCTAAAACTATATTATGTTTATTACTGTCAACCTTGGAAGAGAGAACACAGAGAAATATCTTCAAAATTCTGACGGTAAATGTTTTAGAGCATATAATTATCCAGCTAGTCCATCAATCAAAGAGGCATTTTCAGATATGCAAGTTATGTTTCAAGCACTTTTGAAAGGCACTGGAACTGAACAAGAATAGGGAAAAGATTTTTTAAAAGGAGGAATGCCAATAGAAGAAGATACTGAAGCGCTCACCTTAAGGTGGGAAAGGGAGTCACGAAGAGGGGAGGAGTCCTAATGGAAATGACATGAGTCAAGACTTCAGAGTGGCTGTCTCCTAGCTTGGCCAGTCTCTCTACAATGTGCTCCTCCAGAAGTAAATGAAGAAAGAGAAACACGGATACCAGAAAACAAGGGAATCCAACCCAGAAGGCTCTGTGCCATCTCAGGACATGACTTGAGAGACACCAGCCAATAGAGGATAACAAAGATCAGCAAAGACATGTCTATGGACAAAGACTAAGTCCACAGCTTCCCTGAAATGACTGACCTTGTAAAATATTGTTCTGAGGGGGCTGGAGAGATGGCTCAGTGGTTAAGAGCACTGGCTGCTCTTGCAGAGGATTTGATTCCAAGCACTTACATGGTGGCCAACAACCATTCCAGAGGATCCAATGCCCTTTTCTGACTTCCATGGGCAGGATTGCATGAAGGGGTACACATATAATCATACAGACAATACAATCATACACATAAAATAAAAATAATAAATATTTTTTTAAATTGTGCTGAGAAATTTGTTAAGGAAAAATAAGCAATAAATATTAAGAACATGCAGTACAATTTAAAAGGCAAATTCAGAACACAAGAGGGATGGGCATACAGTCACAGGCTATTACGTAGTTTCTTGGTATATAGTTGCTGTCCTTAGTCAACTTTCTACTAACAGCATTCTCTGCCTTTGCAGAAGATGTTCAGTAAGGCTTCACAAAGTCATGTTGCCTGTACAACCCTTCGGAAGTGCTGTGGAGTTAATAACTCTCTGGAGTTTCCTTCAACAAAGCCCTGGTAAGGAGTTGGTTTAGAAACACCCCATTTCCTTTGGCCATCAGGAGTGATGACATGTTGCAAATTGCTTATCAAGTTTGCCTCATTGGATTAAGCTCCAGTTTCCCATCATGGCAACCCGCTGACAATGTACCTTTTATTATTGTCTTTCCTTGTTTTTATCATTTCCTATGGGCATTGCCTGCTTTCCCCACTATAAACTACTTGTACCCAAATCCGAATCTTGGATTTCTGTCTACTCTTGGGAAACCCAAATATTCCAACTTTCAACTGGATAAAATTTGAATATTTTCACATCTGGGGAATAGGTGACAGAAGAGCATTTAAGATTTTGTTTTCCATACTAGAAACTCAGTAGATTATATGTCAAATTGATGAATCAAGAGAGTAGTAGATCCACCTATCATGTAAATCACAGAGATGTATAAATGCCATGTTAAGATGCCTTTAGATATATGGAGTCAGAATAGAGGGACTATGACAAGGAATTGTGTGTTTTGATATGTAAAGTCATCATTAACATTATTCAACACTTAATAGTACTCATTTTTAATAACATCACTGCTGCAAGGATGAGTATAACATGATTTCATGGATGTAAAAAAGACAGAAGAAATAACATACACAGGAAGCTCCTACTCTTCAGTCCCACTTCCCTGCTTCCATATAATCAAACATCTGGACACTTCTTCCTTTCTTTCATACTCTTTCAGCAAATGGCTTTCAATTCACATATTCATATTCTATCCAAAGAACTTTTTATCTTTAAAGTTTAGGCATAGGAAACATTTAAGGAGCATACAAATGGATTATCACTTTAGTAAAACAAGTAAGTGAGGAAAAGATTTTTTAGTGATAAAATATGTGTTGTTATTGTTGTTTTAAATGTATTGCTCATATAATGTATGTCCATAAAATAACTCAGCTCATAGGTTACAGAATTATTACCAAGTTACCTACTTTGACTATCAAGCAAATAAAGCAACCTCAATTATTTTTTTTCATAAAAGTAGTTATTTGTTGGATTAAATCAATAAATTCTTCTCTTAAGCAAATAAAAGAAGCAAAAGAAGTTAAATGTTGTTTAAACTACTGTGACAAGAGCATTTAAGGACCTTAACATTCATATAATTGTTTTTCACAATCAGGAAGAAGATCTTTAGAATCTGCAGCTTTTTGAATCAGCTCTAATTGTAAAATGCTTTGCTTATTGTAATATGCTGCATTAACCTGGGAAAGACAGGTTAGTTTAGGTTTCATCTGGTAGTATCCCAATATCACACTGTATCCTTTCACTCTTCTGCTGCTTATATTCATGTATTAGCATCATAGAAACAAAGAATTAAGTAATAAAACCAAATCAAAATTGTTTTCTGATTGTATAAGAGTCTTTGGAGCCCAAGTCTACAAAGGTCCCTGGACATTTATGAAATAATTAAATTATTGAAATAACTGAATCATTTCTAATATGAATTCTCTTAGTTTTCAGTGTCTTGGTAAAGAGTATCAACATGTATCCATTTTCTCCAAAAAGAACTGTAGCACCAACTTCAGAACTTCAGTCACATCCAACCCATCCCAGTCCTCTGCTTGTACCTCCAGGAACTTCCTGGTATCTCTGTTCTGTACTTGACCCTGCATCCTATTCTCTCTGGCAGAGACTGAATGCAACAAATGCCCCTGCCTCATTCCCACTCTTCTCCAATCCATTCCCCACAAAATGGAGAAATGTTCACTTTAAAAGGCAAGTCACCTCATGGCCCATCCGTAGCTTGCTGGCAGCATGCAAGTAGAGCATCGGATTAGACATATGCCACTGATTTCATTCATTCTGAAGTCTTACTGAATCCCAGCATGGAGAGTTTTCAAAAATGGAAACACAAAAACAGGGAAAAGAAAAAAGGAAAGAACAAGAATTCAGTCCTGTAGGGTGGGAAGCAGTGTGAAATAACAAAATGGGTGAGTCCTGAGCTGACCACAGGACAGCCAAGAAGCAATCTGATTTATGCCATATTCATAAAATGCTGGCACTAGGTACTGAAGAACCAGATAAACAGGGCTATAAAGCAGGAATCAGTCCAAACTGCTTAAGAGCTCCTTCCTCCTGCACCCTGTGACTGAGGTCCCAATGCCACACTAATGACTCTGCACTCAATCCCCAGGAGATGACACGTTTATTCTATAGGAGCCCTGCAGCTGGAAAAGGCATAGTCACTATTCAGAGAATGATGAGGAAGTGAAGCCTCTGTGGTGGAGGCTTAGACTTTCCAGCCATCTTTACTAGGCTTTCATCCTTCAGAGAAAGAGCGTTAGAAACTTTCTTTTTTTTAATTATTATTATTTGTTTATTTTTAAGGGAGTCTACAATATAATAACACAGTTGTTTTCAGATAACATTGATGTTGCTCAGTTTGCCATACAATTAGGTAATTGGTGCATTTTGCAAGTATCCATGTCCAAATTTTGAACAACCCAAGGTTCTCAACAACCCAAGTTGGAGAAGCTTATATGCACAGGCATGTTGATCAATTAGGAGTCCAGACTATATTCCTGTAGTCTCATGATTCACCCCTATCTCTTCGCAGCCCTTACATTCTACCATGGCCCCTCTTCCGCAATTTTTACCCTGGGCTTTGGGAAAGGGGCACAAGTGGGTGAGAAGAAAACAGTCTACTTTCTTTGGAGTTGTCATTTTGGACTCTAGTCTGTTCAGGTTGTTTCCCTTCATGGGTTGACAGCTTTTCAGTGATACCTTTTTAGTCATACTGACAAAGCACAAGCAAATGGATGTACAGGCATTTAAGCAGTACTAATTATTATGTCAAGCTAAGCTGTAAGCATCGACACAGATGCTTGGATGGTATGCTAATCCGCAAACTGTGGTTTCTCTATAAAGGGTGACAAGTTCTTATTGTGGCTTATAACATCTCCTAACCACTAGAGGACATAAGCTTGTGGCATCTACTGTGAGTTATTCCTCCAAGGAGAGAGCTAATAGCCAATTAGATTTGGGATATATAGACACATTTGGCTGCCACTGTTGCACAGTATCTCCAGGCTGTTGAGGTGTAGCTGATATTGACGGAGGAGTCTTGCTTGTCTCAGGGAGACCAATATTTTGCTGTATTGCTTTAGTGGCCCTTGGTAACACTCTCTGGCATTTCAGAGGCCAGTTGTATGCTAGAAAGTGACGTCTCATAACATTTTTTCATGCTCACACCAGGTCTTCGACAACAGGGACTTACTGCCTTTCTCCTTGCATATATTGTGAGAAACTTTCTAGAGGCTAAGGCCAGCCAAGAGGAAAGACCTGAAAGGAAAATCAGGGATTTTCTCACAAAAATGCCCAAGCAGATCACTTTATGGCAAGCTTCAAGTTAGCAAGGCAGCCCTCATGCTCAAAGTTTCCAATCATCTTGGGTTCTTTTGTTCACCTATTTGGTGCTGTTCTAACATTATCTGTCACTAGGGTGATTCACTAAGACAAGAGATGCACTTCCTAAATTTCTGGAGGGTGAGAAGTCCAAGGTCTAAGGCTTTCATCTCACTAGGACCTTCTTACTGCTTTGTACAACAGTAGAGGGTGAACCAGAGAGCATGCCTAATAGAGAGAAGGGAAGAGGGCCGCACTCATGCTTTTCACAAGAGCCCACTTCCAAGTGAACCAAGCCATGCCATGATAACAGAAATAGTCCTTTCATGAGCTCAGAACCCCTGTGACCTAACCATCTCTTAAAGGTCTCGACACCTTTGCATTATAGATTATGTTTGCAACAGATGAACTCTGGAGGACACATTCAGACCACAGCAGTTCCCCACTGCTAAATAGGAGGTGCACATAACAGAAGGCCATCAGCTACTTAAGGAGGATTCGAATAAGAAAAATAGAGGACTATTAGAGAGAGAGCTCTAAAAATCCTCTATGCTGAGCAAGAGAGCAGTAATCATGCAAGAAGCAGAGACAGTCAGCTCTGTGAGATCCAGGTCAGCCTGGTCTATGTAGGGAGTTCCAGACCACCTGAAGCTACAGAGAGACCCTGTCTTAAACAAACGAGCTCTCCAATATTCTTATAGATATAGAGGAAGTGAGGGAAAAATAGAATGTACTTTTCAAGGGAACATGCCAAGAACAATACGAGGGTATGAAAATTGAAAGCAAAGTAAGATAAATGAAAATTTCAATGGAAAAATTTGAAGATGAAATTGAAATTAATCTCTGGAAGATTAAACAAATAAATAGATGCCAAGAGGGAAAAAAAGAGTAAAGTATTAGACAAATAAGCTAGTACTATATTTCACTTGTAGAATTTCTAAAACGAGCAAGAGAAAACAAATTTTGGAGGGGACAGTCACTGATGGGGTAATTGAAGAAAACTTGCATGAAAGAAGCAGATGAGCTCCCACGATGACAGGGCCCACAGAGGGCCCAGGACAAAAAACAAAAATCAATTAATACTGTGGAAATTCATCATGAACTGACTTAACTAGAGCTAAGGAGCAATGTTGAAGAGGGTCCAGAGGGGTTTGGGTAGAAGAGGGATGGGGAGGAGGTAACCAACAGTAAGGATGCTTGAAAAGGCCATATGAAACCTCTGTCTTATAACCACCTTAAGCACAAATTGGACACTGTGAGCCTTAAAATAAAGGGACAGATCCCTAGCACCCACATGGCAGCTGAGAACTGTCTGTAACTCCAATTCCAGGAGAACTCCAGTTCCAGGGGAATCCGAGACCCTCTTCTGACCACCGCGGCATTGCACGACACAGATGCACAAACCTACATGCAAACAGTACACTCACACACATACGAAAATAAATAAAATTTAAAAAATAAATAAATAAAAAAATAAAGGAACACAAAGTTGGGAGAGAGTTGGGGTGGACAGTGGATCTGGGAGGCATTAAGGTGAGGAATAGAGGGTGACATGATCAAAATACATTGTATGCATGTGTGAATATTTCAAGGAATTAATAAAAATATAATTTTTAGAAGATTATAGTTTCTTCAAAATTCTGATGGAAAATTATTTTCAATCTAAACATTCACACAAAGTGCAATTTTAATGTGGAGACAGAATAAAAATGTACTTGAACAGGTAAACTTTCAAAAAGTTTACTTCCCATGAACCTTTATCTCTGGAAGCTACTGGAAAATATGCTGTAGAGAAGGAGGATTAAACCAGCAAAGGGAAAGGCAGGCAAGAGAAATCCACTATTAGGGATGAGGCCAAGCATATGAGGCATGGTGGAGCAACAGGTGCTATCCACCCAGACTAGAGCAGGTCAGTGGAGTCCAAACCTTCTCCAAGAATGAGCATTTTGTGGCATGTCTGATCCAAGTGGATATTTTCAGAAGGTATTTTGATAGCTGAGCAATCTTTGAGGTCAATAAGGGATATGTACATAAAAGAATATACTTATCTACAAGCAATATTATTAATTCCAGGAAAAACAGAAGAATTGAACAAACAGGAAAATGAATCACATATACTTACAAACTTTCATAAAGATGTGTTCATGAAAATGCAGGCATTGGCTATTACTCTAATTGAACTGGAAAGAATTATGAATCAGGAATATGGAGCACTAGTATGAGTATTAGTGTGACATTTGTTATGCATTCTGCTTCAGTGCATGAGCTTGTTCATGCTTTCCAGGTATTGCCTTAAGTAGTCTTTGGATGTCAGGATTTGTCATGAGAAGCAGGCCTGTGATCTTATCTTTACTAATTGAACATTCGGCATGATTTCTTAAATGTAAATAATTCATCAATAAAAGAGTCTTAAATAGTGGGTGAAATGTTCCCAGATTATTCCACCAATGATCACAAGTTTGGATAAAAGATTCTTCTTATGGGGGCTTGAGAGATGGCCTAGCGGTTAAGAGAACAGATTCCTCTTGCGGAGGACCCAGGTTCGATCCTCAGCACCCACATGGTGGCTGAGAACTGTCTTTGACTCCAGTCCCAGGGGAATCCGATGCCCTCTTCTGACCTCCGCAGCATTGCACGACATGGGGGTGCATAGACCTACATGCAGACAGTACATTCATACACATAAAAAAAAAATCTTCTTACATAAGAATGTGATTTGTGTCTAAAAGAAACAATTGTTTTTAACTTATAAATTCTGGAGCATGCAAAATCCTGCCATGCCAACAAAGACTTGTGGGTACAGTTGATATTTATCAAGATATTCGTCAAAAGATAAAGCCAGGGTTCACTGTGGCCCAATCCAGAGGTCTCTGATACATTTCTGTTTTGATCAATTCTCTCTTTTCCAAACCTCTCAAAGTCAGTTAATTCGGACCTGTGGTGTCCTCCCGTGCTCCTTAGCCCATCTTCCTGCCATATCAAGGAACAATTTCACATCATTTTGATCTTCCAATTTAAAAATGCTGTCACCTCTACTAAGGTTTTAACACAATCCTGAGCTGTAAGAAATTTGTCTTATTCTCTGTTGACACAAGTTCAAGCTTCTCTCTCTAAAAGCACTGTATCCAGGGATGAACTCCCTTGAAATCTACCCTCAGAAGTGAGGGGCCTTCAGGTTCATCTAGTAGATAATGCCTGAGCTCCTTCTGTGATGGTAGTGCCTACTCTCTAGGTGGACACTGGTTTTTCTAGGGTTCCCCTATGCTATAGAACTCAGGTAGGCTTCCAAGGAGAGTTGACATGAGCATATTATAGCTTACAAAGGAGAATGTGACTTTAATAAGACAGTGGTCCTAGTGGAAGGAATGTGGTGGCCAGAAGAGGGCAATATAGTGACCATCAGTGAGGTTTTCCTCCAAATCATCCACTATTGTCCCCAGGTCACATCAGAAGAACAAGGCCTGGAGCACAGCCTGAATAAGCTGTTTCACTAAGACCATGGGAACTACTAGA
>VZQC01010238.1:2767730-2790100 GCA_009823505.1 Rhizomys pruinosus | reverse complement strand
TTTTTAGAAGATTATAGTTTCTTCAAAATTCTGATGGAAAATTATTTCCAATCTAAACATTCACACAAAGTGCAATTTTAATGTGGAGACAGAATAAAAATGTACTTGAACAGGTAAACTTTCAAAAAGTTTACTTCCCATGAACCTTTATCTCTGGAAGCTACTGGAAAATATGCTGTAGAGAAGGAGGATTAAACCAGCAAAGGGAAAGGCAGGCAAGAGAAATCCACTATTAGGGATGAGGCCAAGCATATGAGGCATGGTGGAGCAACAGGTGCTATCCACCCAGACTAGAGCAGGTCAGTGGAGTCCAAACCTTCTCCAAGAATGAGCATTTTGTGGCATGTCTGATCCAAGTGGATATTTTCAGAAGGTATTTTGATAGCTGAGCAATCTTTGAGGTCAATAAGGGATATGTACATAAAAGAATATACTTATCTCCAAGCAATATTATTAATTCCAGGAAAAACAGAAGAATTGAACAAACAGGAAAATGAATCACATATACTTACAAACTTTCATAAAGATGTGTTCATGAAAATGCAGGCATTGGCTATTACTCTAATTGAACTGGAAAGAATTATGAATCAGGAATATGGAGCACTAGTATGAGTATTAGTGTGACATTTGTTATGCATTCTGCTTCAGTGCATGAGCTTGTTCATGCTTTCCAGGTATTGCCTTAAGTAGTCTTTGGATGTCAGGATTTGTCATGAGAAGCAGGCCTGTGATCTTATCTTTACTAATTGAACATTCGGCATGATTTCTTAAATGTAAATAATTCATCAATAAAAGAGTCTTAAATAGTGGGTGAAATGTTCCCAGATTATTCCACCAATGATCACAAGTTTGGATAAAAGATTCTTCTTATGGGGGCTTGAGAGATGGCCTAGCAGTTAAGAGCACAGATTCCTCTTGCGGAGGACTCAGGTTCGATCCTCAGCACCCACATGGTGGCTGAGAACCGTCTTTGACTCCAGTCCCAGGGGAATCCGATGCCCTCTTCTGACCTCCGCAGCATTGCACGACATGGGGGTGCATAGACCTACATGCAGACAGTACATTCATACACATAAAAAAAAAAATTCTTCTTACATAAGAATGTGATTTGTGTCTAAAAGCAACAATTGTTTTTAACTTATAAATTCTGGAGCATGAAAAATCCTGCCATGCCAACAAAGACTTGTGGGTACAGTTGATATTTATCAAGATATTCATCAAAAGATAAAGCCAGGGTTCACTGTGGCCCAATCCAGAGGTCTCTGATACATTTCTGTTTTGATCAATTCTCTCTTTTCCAAACCTCTCGAAGTCAGTTAATTCGGACCTGTGGTGTCCTCCCGTGCTCCTTAGCCCATCTTCCTGCCATATCAAGGAACAATTTCACATCATTTTGATCTTCCAATTTAAAAATGCTGTCACCTCTACTAAGGTTTTAACACAATCCTGAGCTGTAAGAAATTTGTCTTATTCTCTGTTGACACAAGTTCAAGCTTCTCTCTCAAAAAGCACTGTATCCAGGGATGAACTCCCTTGAAATCTACCCTCAGAAGTGAGGGGCCTTCAGGTTCATCTAGTAGATAATGCCTGAGCTCCTTCTGTGATGGTAGTGCCTACTCTCTAGGTGGACACTGGTTTTTCTAGGGTTCCCCTATGCTATAGAACTCAGGTAGGCTTCCAAGGAGAGTTGACATGAGCATATTATAGCTTACAAAGGAGAATGTGACTTTAATAAGACAGTGGTCCTAGTGGAAGGAATGTGGTGGCCAGAAGAGGGCAATATAGTGACCATCAGTGAGGTTTTCCTCCAAATCATCCACTATTGTCCCCAGGTCACATCAGAAGAACAAGGCCTGGAGCACAGCCTGAATAAGCTGTTTCACTAAGACCATGGGAACTACTAGAACCCCTCCAACTAAGGCAAAATGAGGTGGAGGGAAGGTGCTTTCTTGCTTCGTCTGCCTTTAGCACATCAGTGGCAGTTTCTGGTGGGATAAGAAAAAGCTATAGGGCAGGCTGGGAAGGAAAACACAGCAGGTGCTATGTGAATGGTCATCAGGCTTGCTTATGGTTGCAAAAGGTGCAGTCTATGGGCTTCCAGATATGCTTGAGGGAATGTCACAGGAACTGGACCTGCAGTAGTCAGGTAGAGGGAAAGCCATCAAATGCCACTTATGTTCAAAGCACACTTTAGGACTGGGAACAAAAGATGAGCAACTCTGAAAATCTAGCACCCAAGGATATAGCCACACACTACCTTGCCCCACTAGGACCTATTTCTTTCCTCCCATCCTTTACCGAAGGAAAATTCTACAAGAGGCAGGGACACTAGTGGTCTGTTTTCATATCAATAGAGTTCCTACCAACATCAGGTGCTGAAAAAGGATGTGTGTGAAACTGTGCAATTTCATTCAACTCAAATGGATCAAGAAGCTTAACATGGGCACATGTCTAGGTGGGCTGGGAAAGCACAGGCAACCAGGGCCAGCCTCAGAGGCCTGGGGCTCAGGGGCTGGGCAGGACACCACACCCCTCCTCCCATGTCCATGTGCTCGGCAAGGGTGGAGTCACACGGCCGTGCACAGGGGGCTTGTGCTGAGGCCAAGGGAGCAAACTTTCCTCCCCACCCCCCAGTAGAGGTGTAGAGGATCCAGGAAGCTGGTGGAGTTGCAGTGCAGATGATCCAGTGGGCGCACTGTTAGAGATTCTAGGCTCCACAGCCAACATAGAGGAATTGAATGGCAGGAAGCACAGTGACTGGCCAACCAATCCTCTATATTAACATTTGAGATTACCACCAGAATTCAAACAAAGAAAAAAAAAAATAGATCCACATGCTGAAGAAGCCACAATGAAAAAATAACAACATGGGAAAAGCTCATAATAAATCCACACCAAACTCTACCAGTCTTATAGAAGATCCCTGCAACAAGATCTCCCTGGAAAGAAACCATGACATGGACCTTAGAAGAACAATTGTAAACATTTTCAAAGAAATCAAGGAATATAAAGAAGAAATCAAGGAATATAAAGAACAAATCAGAGAACTAAGGGGAGAGAAAGAAAAACTCAGGAAGAATCTAGAAGGAAAGAATGATAAACTCTGGAAAGAACTAGAAGGAGAGAATGACAAACTTTTTAGAAGGAAGTGAAAACACTGAAAAGATCCCATGAAGAAATGAAAAAAGAAACAGACCAGCAAAGCAAGGAGCTACAAGTAGAGAATGACAAGCTTCAAAAGGAAGTGGAAATACTAAAGAACTCACAGGAAGAAGTGAAAAAAGAAATTGAACATCCATCCAATCAACAAGCAAGGATGGGAGAAAGCCTCAGAAGCAGAATGAATGAAACAGAAAATAGAATATCTGACCTACAAGATAACACAGAGCAACTAACATGCTCAAGTGAAGATTATGAAAAATTAAAAAAAAAAAAAACACAAGAGTGGAACAATCAGGAAATGGGGAATACTATGAAAAGACCAAATCTCTACATCATAGAGATAGAGGAAGGAGAAGAATCCCAAGACAATGGTATTGATCAGATCTTCAACAGGACCATAGAATAAAGTTTCCCCAAACTGAAAAAAGACAAACCCATACAAATATAAGAAGCACATAAAACACCAATTAGACCAGAAAAGACCAGAAAAGAAATTCCCCATGCCATATCATAGTTAAAACGCTACATGCTCAAAACAAAGACAAAATACTGAAAGCCACAAGAGAAAAATCAACAAATTACATATATGGGAAACCCATTAGAATTATAGCTGACTTCTCAGTGCAAAGTATGAAAGTCAGAAAAATGTGGAACAAAGTATTCCCAGTGCTAAACGATTTTAGATGCCAATCCAGATTACAATACCCAGCAAAAATGTCAATTATAGTTGAAGGAGAAAGAAAAATATTTCATGACATAAACAAAATGAAACAATGAATAGATGTCAAGAAACCCAACACTTCAGAAAATACTTGAAGCAATTCAAAGAACAGAGGAAAGGAGCAACTATCCCCAAGCAGCCAGAGAGAGAAATCAATAAAAGCCTAACAGTGTAAATGCAAACCTAGACCAAGAATGCAAACAAAAAATAAATTGAAAGGAAGCAACATACATCTCTCTATAATAACCTTAAATATTAATGGTATAAACTCCCCAATCAAAAGATATAGACTGGGAGAATGGATTAGGAAACAGAATCCATCTCTATGCTGTCTACAAGAAACCCATCTCACCCTCAAGGACAGATACCAACTTAGAGTAAAAGGATGGAAAAAAGTATTCCAAGCAAATGGTACCAAAAAGCAAACAGGAGTTGCTATGCTAATATCAGACAAAATAGACCTCAGAGTAAAGTCAATCAGAAGAGACAAAGAAAGCCATTATATCCTTATCAAAGGAACAATTAACCAGGAAGACTTCATAATCCTAAATGTTTATGCACCAAACTCAGGTGCCCCGAACTATATAAACACAATTCTGCAGGTCTTCAAGACATAGATTAACCCCAGCACACTAATAGTGGGGGACTTCAGTACCTCATGGAGCCACTTGAATAGATCAACTGGACAAAAAATGAACAGAGAGACATCTGAACTGAATGATATGATACACCAAACAGACCTCACAGACATCTACCGAATATTCCACCCAAATACCAGAGAATATACTTTCTACTCAGTGCCCCACGGAACATTCTCCAAAATTGACCAAATACTGGGACACAAAAGAAATCTCAACAAACACAAAAGGATTGAAATTATTTCATGCATTCTATCAGACCTCAGTGCAATAAAGCTCAATATAAACAGCAGAATAAACCTGACTAGCTACAAGAACACATGGAGACTAAACAACACAATCCTGAATAATGAATATGTCAGGGAAGAAATAAAGAATTAAATAAAAGTATTCATGGAACAAAACAAAAGAGACAATACAACACAACAAAACCTGTGGGATACTTTTAAAGCAGTCCTAAGAGAGAAATTTATAACCCTGAGTGCCCACATTTAAAAAAAACCAGAAAGGGTCGGGTGTGATGGAGCACACCTTTAATCCTAGCACTTGGGAGACAGAGGCAGGTGGATCTTTGTGAATTCAAGGCCAGCCTGGTCTACAGAGTGAGTTCCAGGACAGCTGAGGCTATAGGGAGACCTCGACTTAAAAAGACAAAAAAAACAACAAAAAGGTAACAAATAAATGATCTAACACTGCAGCTAAAAACATTTGAAAAACAACAACAAATGGATCCTAAACACAACAGACAGGAAGAAATAACAAAAATCAGAGCAGAAATCAATGAAATAGAAACAAAGAAAATAATACAAAAAAAAATCAATGAATCCTAAAGCTGGTTCTTTGAAAAGATAAACAAAATAGACAGACCTCTGCAAAGATACATGCACAGCTATGTTTATTGCAGCTCTCTTCACAAAATAGCCAGGAGCTGTAACCAATCCAAATGCCACCTCAAAGACGGAGCAGATACTAAAATATTGTACATCTACACAATGGAGTTTCATTAGCAGTAAAGAAAGATGACATCAATGAATGTGGCAGGGGTAGTGGATGGAACTCGAAGCCACACAGTCGAATCGAAGCCATCAGGCTAAGTGAAGTAACACAATCCCCTCCCCCCCTCCCACAGAAAACAAAAAACAAAAAAAACGGGAATGGTCTTCCCTCATTTGTGAGGGGTGTGTAGACACCAAAATCCCAGTTGAAAGGCAATGCGATGCACGTAGTTTGGTTTCTATATTTCGTTTCTATCTGAGAAGGCACTGTGCGTTATAATGTGAATCTCTGCAGCATTGCAGGACATGGTGCACCCAACCTACATGCAGACAGTACATTCATTACATGTAAAAACAAAATAAAATTTAAAAAATTATGTGAAATCCTTAAATAGGCCCTGAGAGACTAAGCTAAACTTGTATTTTGCACGACATTGGATAAACATAATTGGTGGAAGGGATGTATTTATAATTTTAGAGTAATAAAAATGTAAAGGAAAAAAAAACCTCAACATAAATTGAACTATAGTAGAAGGGCAGTAGGTACGATCTGACTGGGGAATGACTAATAAATCTGGGGGCTAGAATGCAGCGGTTAAGCAAGGGTGAGTCAGGGGGTGGGCGGAGGGGTTGTTGCGGCCCTCACTCGTCGGCTGAAGTCAACAATTAAGGAAGTCTATCTAGGCCAGAATTGGACCCTCTGATTCCGCGCGTGCAGACAGTACAGATTGCTGAGCAGGGTCGGGTATACCGAACATAATAAAAAGCTCGGAATAGATAAAACCAAGAATCACACGATGGGATGTCATAAGACTAAAAGTTTTCTGTACAACCTAGGAAATTGCAAAGTAAATGGATAGGCAGCCCACAGAATGGGAGAAAATCTTTGCCTGTTCATCAAAAAAAGCAGATTAGTGTCCAGAATATATAAAGAACTCAAATAACTAAACATTAAGAAAACAAATGGTCCACTTAAAAAGTGAGCTCTGAACTAAAAAAAATTCTAAAAAAAAAAAAAAAGAGAGAGAGACATGCAAATAGTTAGGAAACACTTCAAAAAGAGTATAATAGTATAGCGTAGGTAAAACAAAAATAGAGATGGAGTACTGGGTGTGGAAAGGTTCATGCAGAGAGGTACTTGGGAATGTGGGGAGAAGCAAGGGGTGACATGGAAGCCTAACACAAAGGAAGGATGTACGAAAAGCCACATGGAAGTCAACCATCACACAAGCCAATTAAAATAAATAATGGAGAGGTAGTGGAATACATGGAACTGGCAGAAGGAGGAGGGGAATGATGATGATTAAAGAGCTGTGTGGAGATTAGAGGCAGGGGAAGGAGACAAAGGGGACATAGTGGGTGGGTTTACTAAAAGAAAGGACATATGAAAAAAGCCTTGTTGAAACCCACTAGTTAGGAAACTAATTCCAAAATAAAACTATAAGAAAAGGTTTGATCAGAATTAGGAATTAGAATGCACGGGCAGAGGATGCCACTCCCTGAAGTGGGTGAAAATCACGGTGAAATGTTTGGGATAACTCCCTATGAGTATGAGGTCAGAGTATCCCCAAAGTTTCAAAAACATAGGCTAATGCCATGGACCCTATTTACCCACCAAAACTACAAAGTATGACCCTATTGCTGAAGACACCACACATTTCGGTTGCTGGACATAGAACTGTGCAGAAACCCCTCCCTTCCGGCTAGCTTTCACAGTGCTGGAAGATGTTATGCTGGCTGCTGGGGAAGAAGACATCTGTGGTCTTTTCCACACCAAGAAAGCATGCCCACTGGTAACATAGAGACACATGACTGTTATGGGACAACTAACTGCTTTCTGATTGGATTTAAGGCCTGCTACCCAGGAAGGAATTTCATGTCTAGCACTGTAATCCTAGTTAAAATCCCACAGCTGGGAGGTGATAAATTCTAGGATAGAAATTACTATTGTTATTTTGTCAAATGATCACGTTATCAAAATGCCTTCTAAATATTTATTTTTATACTACCGATCTGGGCTGCTCTCAACCTTTGTCTGAGAAGCTTCTTTCTGCAATAATCATCAGCCAAATCAGTTAACATAGAGATGCATAACTGCCCAAGGTGCTAAGTATAAAAGGCTTAGTGTGAAGCCATAAATGGGACCTCTATATCAATACCCTCTGACCTGCACCCTGGCTCATCACAGAAGAGGGGGTGGAAAGAATGTTAGATGGGGAGGACAACTGTGTAATACTATCTTCCTGGTAGGACATGGCTTTCACACTCATGAACTCAGAGTAGTTGTGGGTACCTGCACAAGACCTACACATGATCAAGCCAGCCCAAATTCTAGGATATATGACTCCAAGGTCCACCCCTTACTGAGGAGCTAGTGGCAGTTGATAGTTTCTCAGGGAGAGAGACTCATTCTTGATTGAGAATGTGCCCACCAGTAATTGTTCCAGTGAATTGTTCCACATCCATGCACAAATAGGCAGCACTAACTGGACTTAGTACTTATATATGACATGAGGTTGGGAGGTTGGGAGGGGGGGAAATTGTTGAGAGGGATATGTGGAGAGTCAGAGGGAGAAAACAAGATGCAGATATAACCATATCTCATTGTATACAGGTCTGAAATTCTCAAAAATAAAGAAAATTAAAATAATAAAAATTAAATACATGCATACATATGAAGGCATATACATTATATGTAAACTATGTATGTACATATGTGTTACAGGCCTATATTTCCATATACTATCAAAGATAGTGTGAGAAAAGACAATTCTCCCTGAAGTTAGAGAAAAAAATCTTTTCCAGCCTCTCAGAATTGTCACATTTCTGTATCCTTTTTATAAACACAGTCTAAACATCCCTTTCCCTCTCACTAAATCAAATTTTTAGAGCTTATTGAATACCTCTGAGAACAAATGTCCTTTTTCATTTTCCTCAAAGCTAGATCTATTCTTGCAAATGGCCAGTCTTTTCAGCACTAAGCCACACAGATTCGTATTGTAAAGAATAAAAACATCCTTTCCCTTGCATTAGTTACTGATCCATGGAGTAATGGCCTACACTTGTTCCTACTAAGAATTATTGGATAGTTTTACTAAATAGTAGTTCCACGAAGCAGTATTCAGAGTTTAGAAACCATTAAGAGTTTTCAAATAGAAAAACTCAATAGTACTTGAAAATCCCTGAAGCCTTTTATTTGTGGTTAGAATTCATTCTTAATGTGCTTTTATTTCTATAAAAGCTCTTCAATGTCCAAGCTCTATATTTTTCTCCTTAACATGTTTATTTCTTATTTCTCTGCTGCATAATCTACCATGGTTCAAATTGCTCCAAAGTCAAAATTTTTCTGTATTGTTTTACATAAACTTAATAATGAGTAATAGCACTATGATGGACCTTACGTAATACAGAGGAAGAGTGCCATCAGGCAGGCTCGGCTCTGGGATATTTTCTCAATCTAGGATAAAGGGGGACCTTAAACATGGAAGGAAGGCTGTTAACAACCTTTGAAAATAAACTTATTATTACTTGTCCCTGGAGTCCCTGTTGTAGGACACTGCAGGTTCACAACTCCCCAGTTAAATGCATATCTGATACGATAATATGACCAGTTTCAAACGCTCAGCACAGGCAATTGCCATCCCCAGAAGGGGAAGGACAGGTAGGTTAGATGATGAATTCATTTTTATATCAAGAAATAACCACCAGGTGTGGTGGCACATGCCTTTAATCCTAGCACTTGTGAACTTGGGAGACAGAGGCAGGCAGATCTCTGTGAGTTCAAGACCAGCCTGGTCTACAGAGAGAGTTCTAGGACAGCCAGAGCTCCAGGGAGACGCTGTCTCAAAAAAGTCAAAAAAGTCAAAAAAGAAAGAAAGAAAGAAAGAAAGAAAGAAAGAAAGAAAGAAAGAAAGAAAGAAAGAAAGAAAGAAAGAAGAAAGAGAAAGAAAGAAAGAAAGAAGAAGAAAAAGAAGAAAGAAAAAAAGAAAGAAAGAAAGAAAGAAAGAAAGAAAGAAGAAAGAGAAAGAAAGAAAGAAAGAAAGAAAGAAAGAAAGAAAGAAAGAAAGAAAGAAAGAAAGAAAGAAAGAAAGAAAGAAAGAAGAAAGAAAGAAAGAAAAAGAAAGAAAGACCCAAGAAGCTCATTCTGGTACATTTCTCAGATGACAACATCAGTTCTCTCTGTCCCTCTGACGCTCAGGAGAGGGGAACATTGCTGCTTTTCTCCTTCATAGCAAACTATGATGAAAATCCAGTGACTTTTCCAAGGAGAACCACAGTCTTCCAGAGGTGGTGCACATATCAGGACAGGTTTTTTTTACTCAGACGTTCAGAAAATCATTTTTAAAAGAGGAATAAAAATATCTGCATTACTCTAGCTTCCTATTACATCTCTCAGGACATAATGTGACACGGAGCTTTAAGTTATCTGTGCATTTTTTTGTTGTTGTTAACATGCAGGCTAGAGAAAGCAATGATGTAATGATAATCACATCATCCCTTTAAAATATTTTATTTATTTATTATTTTATTTTTTAATATGTATGACTATTGCCTGCAGGTATGTAAGTGCAGCTGTGTCATGCGGTGCCCGTGAGATCAGAAGAAGGCATTGGATCCCCTAGAACTACCCAGGATTATGGATAGTTGTTGGCCACCACATGGGTGCTAGAAACTGAACTCTGGTCCTCTGCAAGAGCAGACAGTGCTCTTAACTACTTAGTCATCTCTCCAGCCCCACCATCACCCTTTAATTGCTCAACATTTACAATCCTGGGCAAGTGCACACTGTCTTTGCAAACTGTGCAATGCCCTTCTGTTTTCTCTCCACATCCTCCTTGCCTCTGTTGGATTTGCAGGCATGCCGCAGCACCATTACCTTGGCCTTGAAGGGTCGTTCTCATGCATCAGCAAATGTCAGGCCCCTAACCTTGACGCCTCAGTTCTCTCTCACTACAGCTTGCATTGCCACTGTCAAAAAATAGTTATGATAATCCTGCTTGTTTCCACCTGGATTGAACAGAAAATAAGCCATTGGACAATTAAGCATCTGAGTTGCGAGCTCTTCCTGTAAAATCTAGAATCCCTTTATGCTGGGGATGCTGATGGGCGAGTTCAGGCTTCCTTCCTACTCCAGTGCCTTCCTTCCAGCTAGCCAGAAGCACATTCTCAGTTTATCTTGTATCCAAGTTGTTAATTTTGGGGCAGGAATCCCACTGCTTAATTTGTTCAAAAGTGGAAGTCCTAAGAGGGAATGAGCCCAAGGTCCCACATTTGTCCCTAAGTAGGCCTTACCAAAGATTACTCCTTTTCTCATCCTACCTTTACCCAGGAAGAGTCTATTCTGTCCTCGTCATACGTGGTGTTAGCACTAAATAACACTTCTGAACATTTTTGTATATCCATTTATAGGTGAAAACCCAAGAATAAGAAACAAATATATCTGTCTTATTTCCGAGCATTTTCCCAGTGCTTAGAAATGTTTATGAAATATTTAGACTCTCAGAAAACATTTGATGAGTGAAGAAATGTGAAAAGCCCCAAGCTACTGAAGGATGCTGTGAATCATGGCATCCTACCAGCTCAGTAGCAGTATACAGCAGCCAGTCACTCTTACTGGCTCAAGAACTTTGTTTCATGTTTATTTCCCATCTACTACCCTCCCCATAGACATTAGAAATGTTGGAGCTTCATCTACCACAACCCAAAATCTTGGATCACCATGAGGTGGCCATAGTTTCTGTTATGAGTTAATCAGGTTTTCAGAGTAGAATAAATAAATTTTATTTCCCTGACCTGGGTAAATAGAGAATGTTATGATAGCCAGTGCACTTCAATAGCATTTTTGAAGTTATCCAAGTACAAGGGGACCACAAATGCACAGCTACTTGCTACATACACAGGTTTTACAGAGCTAGAAACAAAATTTCAAAATATATATGATTGCACCATATGAAATTGTGATTTATATAAGCCATAAGGAAACGTGTATCAGCAGTTCCCCTGAGCACCAGTTAATTCCACATGCTCTGATCTCCCACAGGGAAATTGGAAGCGATTCATTCTTTATTCTGAGATGGCTGTGAGCTTATGGGTAAATCTTGTGGTATCTATGTGAACTGTCTTCAAAGTCTCATGTATTTGAAACATTTGGCCCCTGTCTGCTGGTGCTGTTTCTGAGGTTGTAGAACATTTGGGAGGCACAGTCCCATTGAGAAGGACTTGAGTTTTGATAGTCAGGCTCCCTTTGGTTCTATCTAACTGTTTCCTAACTGTGTTTCCTAACTGTGGGCACAGGGTGTTTGGTCACCTCTCACTCCTGCTGCCTTGACAATGTCCCATGGCCACCTGCTCTGTATAAACCAGCACTGTAGGCTGTCATAATCTGCAGCCTACTTCTTGCATGATGCCTCTCTCCATCTTCCCATCTAACCCCATGTTGTCCCAGCATGGTGGCCATTGCATGAGCATGCATGCATTTCCCTACCTTAGATTAAGCTGCTGTGCCCACATGGAATCCCCTTTCCATATCCTCTACCAAACAAATGAGTGCTAGTCATTCAACATGAAGTGAAGAAGATACCAGCTCTCTGAAATTTAACCTGCTCCATTCTTGTATGCCTAAATCTGGCATCAAGAATCACCTCTCCCACCCCAGTCCTTTCTTAACTTCTGTCTGACATCCACTTTAACCCTCAACAGGACACATGTTTTTGACAGGGTCTCCTGTTGCTGCAGCCCACATGGAATTCACTATGTAGACCAGGCTGGACTTTATCTCACAGAAACATGTCTACCTCTGCCTCTCAAGTGCTTGGAATTAAAGACATGCACCACCATGCCCAGTGTTATGACATTCTTATACTATGTGAGCAACTGGTTTTACTCCTTTGAGAGAACTTAAGCTAAAACTAAATTTATCCATTAGGTGGGGGATGTATTAAGGATGGTTCTGGGACATAGGGATTTCATCACTGTATTAGTGATTTCTCTAGTTGCTGCAAACAAATACCTGACAAGAAACAAATTAAGGAAGCAATGGTTTTCAATGGGATACAGTTCTTCATATAGAGAAAAGCATAGAGGCAGGAGTCAGGGGTATCACAGATCACACTGTGCTCTTGATTATCTACCAGGAATAGAAAATAAGACCCTACCCCCCTGTTCAGAACAGGACATGCTTCAAGGATAGGACTTAGATTAATGGAACAGGAACTGACCTGGAAGCCTTCTACCTGAAGTTAAGTGCTCACAATGGTAGACACTGTGCACACTGCTAAGGGAGAAAATCAATCAATGGTACAACCCAGCCCCAAAGCCCAACAAGCTGCCCAGAAAACTACTCTATTGGTGCAGTAGAGGCACTGTTGTCTGGGGGATGGTCAACAGCTATCTAATTGGACTTGGAACCCTCCCAATGGTAGTGAAGCCATGAGAGCCGCTGTAAACTCAGCCAAATGCACAGGGTTGGAGAGCGCATGGAGCCTAGAGCAAAGCCTATCAGTGCCATACCTATAGACAAATGAAATTTCTTGCCATACACTAACTATGGAATCTTGTATTTATGGACAAGTGTATTGTGCACCACTCATCAAAGAGGCTATTCTTTTCAGCAGATGGAGTCTACTGCAGAATCCCACAGCTGATCACACACAGAACATATACATCTGAAAGGTCCCCAATTCCTGGAAGATACATCTACAATTGAACCTCTGCATGAGGAATGAGGGACAGAGAGAAAATTAGTGTATCCCTCGATTCTCACCAGAGAGGCTTCCATACACAATGGAGTGTGATGCAAGCGAGGGTCATGGCTGGTCAAGCTTCCAAGAGTAGGAGCCTCCAGAGTGTATGTCACTGGAATGAGGCCCCTGTGTTAAACCTCACCCACCCATGGCTCAGGGATCATTGAGGAAGAGGAGGCAGAAAGATTGCAAGAGGCAGGACTGGTGCATGAACACAGAGAAGCAGGGGCTTCCAGAGGACTGGAAGCTTCCAGAGGTAAACTTGTGGCAATGTTGGCATCAGGCATGGGACCCATGAGAACTTGGACAAGGTCTCAAAATGGGGCAAGAGAGATGGGTAGAGGACTGACCCTGGACTGAGAACTATGAGAGACTGAGTACTGTTGGGTGCAAAAGAGTATGCCTTATCTAGGATTCCTGGATATACTAACTAGGCTCCAGAGGATCTCTTTGCACAGAAGGATGTCTGGGTTTAGGAGCTTGACTGGATAGGGCTTAGCTTGGATATTGTAATGCATGGCTTCTGATGGGGACTGGGGCATGGGGGGTGGGGAGGTTGGTTGGGAACCAATGTGTGGGTTGTACAAATGGTCAATAAAACAATTATATAATGAACTCTCATTTTTACAAGATGGAGCCTTTCATGGGTGAGATGTTGCCCTTGGGGACTCTTTCCTAATGTCTCTATAACATAAATTACCACTAGGACTTGGAACCAGCAAGATACTTGATTCTCTGAACTAACACTGCTGGGAGACATAACATTGTCTTACAAGATTTCTTCTCAGCCCAATAGAGGGCTCATTATTGTGGCTGGATATCTGAAATCTGCAGACAAAACTTTCACATTCATGTAAAGCAATGCCACTTCTGGCCTGTGTGCTTGCTGTGTTTTGATCTGAAAGCCCGACTACTTTTCCCCTGCCCAGATCTTTCTCAGAGCATCTTCCTATGAACAGCTCTTGCTAGACTTTGCTACATCTCGCCACATTTTCAGACAAGACCTTGGCTTGGTACAGATGTGAATACTTCATGGACATATGACAGCAAAGACCAAACTTCCATTTAAAAGCTATTTGTACAAGGTGTGCTGATATAACACATGTGATTACTAAGCTGAAGGAATTTTCGAGTTGTATTAATTAATTTAGGGCTGAAAGGCATCTGCACCTGACAAGATCCAGGACAGGCAACAGTTGATTTCTCATTTCTCATTATATGTCTAAAAAAAGAATGCTGGTTTGCATATTACAAATATTAGTCATTGCAGATAATTACTCAAATTTTATTTTTAAAAAAGCCACAGAAAGTAATGATTTGCTGAAAAGCACCAGACACTGAGAAGACCTTGAAGACAATTTCTAATCAGGAATTTATTTTCTGACTTTGATTCCTGGTCTTCAGAACAACTGTATAAAGCACAGTTTCAGTCCCTATAATTTGACCCTTATTCCTGACTAATCTACACCATCCTTTTAGTAATGAAAGATGCTGCTCCTTCTACCCACCCTTTTCACTGCCTAGTCTTCACAGGGGACCACCAAAGTTATTCCTTTTATGTATCTAGCACTGAGAATTTCATTATCATTCACAAAAGGATTTCTTCATGCGCCACTTTTTCTCTGCACTGAAATCACCACTTTACATTGTTAAACGCTGCTTTTTTGACCTAATATTATGGGAAAATCTCATGTTGAGGAACTTCCGCACTCAGTTTTCCACCTTGCGTTCTGTTTGAGCAGGCAGAGAAGAAAGGGAAATAAAAAATGGAAGAAAAATTAGGAGGCTAGCATGCATGGAAAAGAGACAAACTAGCTGGTTGCAAACATAGGGACCCACCCAGGGCCAAGCCACAGCACACTCATGGGGCCCTGAGAGAAACAATGTATTCAGGGTCAGGGATCAGAGAACAAGGTTTCTGGGATCAGAAAACAAGGTTTCTGGGATCAGAGAACAAGGTTTCTGGTTTAGGGTCTTGCCTGTGTTGGTGATGGGTGAGTTATTTAGGGAAGATGTTCTCAGTATGAACCCTGGCACATCAAGTCTTCCATAATTGGAATTTTGAAGTCCTAGGGTCAAACTAAGGTCTCACCCCACACTTAACAATTACATCACTAAAATGACTCTAATTGGATTGAGAAATTATGTAGGTTGTATGAAAACATTTAATAACAATAAAAATATATTAAAAATAAAGCTATATAGAGAAATTGAAAAAACAATTACAACTCTAGATAATAATTGTCTTTAATTTTTAAAATTTTAACTTTTTAAAATAATTTCTTTAAATTATTATATCTATCTATCTATCATCTATCTGATAGGTATGATATAAACATTAAAATTTAGAATCTCCATATAATACTTGTAGTTTTTGTCTTTCTGAATCTAAGTTATTTTGCATGACATAATTTCTAGCTGCATTCATTTTCCTAAAGATGTTGCAATTTCGTTTTTCTTCATAGTGTCACAAAATTCTGTTGTATCATAATTTTTATCCACTCATTTGATGATGAGCACCTAGGCTGGCTCCACTTCTTAGCTGTGAATGGTGATGTAATAAATGTGGGTGCACAAGTATCTCTGTAGTAGGCCATAGAGTCCTTTGGGTACATGAGCAGAAGTAGTATAGCTGGACCATACGATGAGTGTGTTATTACTTTGGGAGGAACATCCATATTGACTTTCCTCGTGGCTACACTGGTTTATCCCCCAGTAGTGATAAAGGTTCCTGTTTCTCAGCACTCACAGCATTTTTCTTGTTCCTTGCTTTCCCTTGATGTTAGCATCCTGAATGGATTGAGATGCAGTCTCTAGCTTCTCGCTAAGGCCACCACTCATTTGCCTCTTCACACAGGATTTCTCATCCACCATTTAATTTTTTATTATTTTTATGTGTATGAGTGTACTATCTGCATGTAGGTTGGTGTACCCATGTCGTGCAATGCCACGGAGGTCAGAAGAGGGTGTCAGATTCCCCTGGAACTGGAGTTAAAGATGGTTCTCAGCCACCATGTGGGTGCTGGGGATCGAACCCAGGGTCCTCTGCAAGAGCAGTCAGTGCTTTTAACCGCTGAACTATCTCTCCAGTCCCCCATCCACCATTTAAAATCCTCTTTATTCTGCAACATTCTTTTACCTTATTCATTTTATCATTTGAACCTCTAGACACAACTGGGTTTTATTCTGACAAGTATATAAATAGGTGAGTTTGTCAATTAACAACACAGAACATCAATTAACATCATATACTATCTCATGACATGAGATAGTATATTCTTATGCTACCACCATTGTGTGTGGCCCATTATTGATCAAAATGACACTATGTAGTACATGTCTGTATGAAGTGTCTATTTGAGTTGTCTGTTGTCAGTTTTTCTTTTTCTTTTTCTTTTTTTTTTTTTTTTTGTCTTTTTGAGACAGGGTCTCCCTGTAGCTCCAGCTTTCCTGGAACTTGCTATGTAGACCAGGCTGGCCTTGAACTCACAAAGATCCACCTGCCTCTGCCTCCCAAGAGCTAGGATTAAAGGCGTGCACTACCACACCTGGCTGTTGTCAGTTTTTCTAGCCAGAACTAAATCACCAGCCTTAATCATCTCCTGGGAGTGTGCTGGAGCTACTACAGTATCTGACAGACAGATAAGTATGTGTTGAAGGAATTAATAAATCCTTGGCAAAACATTTTTAAAATATGCTTAGCCAGTATTCCATTGTAAAATGGTTATTTCAAACCAAATTGATTCAGTAGTTTCTGGTCTGAGAAAGGTTCTCTATCATGGCTCTCTATTATCATTCATTTGCTCATTTATTATCCACATTTATTATGCCTTTTATTTTACTGTAAATTCAGTAATTCCAACAGGTGTTTATCTCCTGTTCCTAATCTTAGAAGGTGAGTACTGTTTGCTCTAGGATTTTTGAGTTGTCATTAGCTTAGAAATGTTCCTTTCTATTCTCAGTTTGTTAAGATGTTTGCTATTGTGTTTGAGTGTGAACATGAACCAACTCCTTTGCTGTGTCTGTTGGAATGATCAGAGTTTTTTTTAATTGTACGTATTATTTTAATCTTATGTGATGAGTGTATTGCCTGGATGTATATAGTGCACCCATGCTGTGCAATGCCTACAAAGGTCAGAAGAGGGCATCAGATCCCCTGGAACTGGAGTTAAGGATAGTTGTTAGCCAACATGTAGGTGCTGGGAACTAAACCCAGGTCCTCTGTAGGAGCATCCAGTGCTCTTAACAGCTAAGCCATCTCTCCAAGCCCCAGAGGATATTTTTGCACCATAAAATGCTAAACCATCTTTACATTCCTAATGCATATCTAGCTGGGTCAGGAGTATTATCCTTTTCATGTTTCATTGAGTGCGTGTGAATTAGAGTAACCAGCAGCATTCGTTTTTTGAAATGTTCTTGCCCAGTATTGTCATCAAGGGTATGTTGGTCTCATAAGATGGAGTGACAATAGTCCATTTTTATTTTCTTAGGGCTTTCATAGAATGGGTGTTGGTTCTCCTTCCAGTATTCAGTAGAATTCACTACTGGAGCCACGGGTATGGAATTTTCCTGCACTTCTATCAGTGGTGAGGTTAGCAGTCCATGTTGATATAATTTCAGGGATTAAGAGAATTTAAGACTTGCCTTTATTTCTTTCAAAGCCCAGTGTATTTTCAATTTGTCCTTGCTTCTGGAACTTAGCTATTCAGAGTCATATACCAGGGTGTAGGGAGTTTCTCAAATGCACGTCATCATCTAGATCTCAAGTGTTATACCCTTAGCCTAGGAAGGATCTCAAAAGTGCTGTTAAATTTGTCAGCCTTTTCTTTTAAGGACCGGCAAAACCATAGTCTTCCTTTCCCCTCTTAAGGCAAAGCAACCCCAACCAAGTTCAGCCTCACTACTCCGAGTTCCAGCTTCTCCCACATCTCTGCTCTCAGTAAGTCTGTGTGGAACTGTTACCCTCTGATGTCTTCAAACAGATGTGCCTTTGTCCTATCCAGCTTCTGAATAGTTTAGTTGGATCACCTGTCTGAACTTAGACCAGTATTATCAGACTTTTTTTTTTGGTCATTTTATTTGTTTGTTTTTCAAAGAACAAACAAACAGACAAACAGACTAGACTTCCTGTTCCCAGGTGTAGCCTTTCAAAATTCTGATTTTTGTTGGTCCTCAATATTCTTTCAGCAACACTGTGCTGAAAACTCTGCTACTCCTCTTTGGGATCATCTTCAGGGATGGAATGTCCTACATCTCCTATTCAAATCAACTCAAAAGGTATTCTTAAGGTCCTTCTGGCAAAAGAACCTGTACAAGGTATGAAGAATACAGAATGGATAACAGAGTTGTTCAAACTCTACTGCAGAGAGGAACCTGCATAGCAAAAGTCAGAGCAGAATGCAGGTCCACTGAGAGACAGGAGCTGTGCACAGAAAGCAATAGCATGAATCTTTTCTGGATACACAGGCTGGTGGGAGAGCAGCCCCCGGAAGGAGCAACAGCTCCCAGCACTCCATTTGTCAAGTTGCTCAGCTTTCTAAGCCTCAATTGCCTCTACAGTGAAACAGTGATAACAATAGTTCCTGCCTCTTGAGACAGCTTAAAGGAGATGTTGCCTAAAAGGCACATAAAACAATATTTGGACATAAAGGCCCCCAATAAAGAAATATGACATAGATAAAGGGATAGGGAGCACACATCTTGTTCTCCTTTGTTAAAGCTGCCTTTTTGGAAAAAACAATAAAGCATCATTGAGTCTATTCAGAATTGGAAAGACTTGGAAGGAGATGGGGAAATACTCCCCAAAGATCGTTTTCAGATCAGGCTGCATCTTGCAAGATTCCAAGGTCCATGTCTGTTCTCTCAGGGAGTCTGCTCAGAAGGTGGTGGCACTCACCTGATGCATACACAGACACATATGAACACATATACATATGAACAAAGACACGCCCACATACTTACACACTTTCCCAAATGGAAGAAAGCTTGCTATTTGGATCTCGTTCCTCAGAGTAAGCAAACTAGGGAAACGAGTGAGGGAATATTGAGGAAAGTAAAGAGAAAGGAACTAAAAACCCAATTATGTTCAGTTGAGCACTTTGGAGAAAATCAAGGTTTTGCCACCTGTCACCTGCTTTCCTGTTCCTTTCTTGTCCTTTGTGTGCTATTTTTCTTGATACTGAAAAGTAAGCATATTGGGTGGCTTAATGTTTGCTTTTATTCTGAAAATTAATAGATATTCAATTAAATTCGTTGAAAAAGAAAAACTATAAATTGGGAAATGAGGTCAAGAAAGTAGAGGAGTTGTTTCATAATTTCTAAACACTTTTGAAAACTGCATTTATTTATTCATTTGTGTGTGGAAAGCAGTTACACATGTTAGCTCTCTTGTCCACCATGGGGGCCTAGGAATAGAACTCAGGTTATCAGGGTGGACCAGAACCTTTATCTACTGAGTCAACTTGCTAGTTCACATTTCACAGATTTTTTAGAAGAATCAACCATTCCTTCAATGCATCAAATCAAGTACACATATTAACAAGACCCAATTGGGAAGGAACCTCAGTATTCATTCTGATTACGAGACTATAGCATGAAGTAGAATGGGCTTTTTGAGTTGTTCTCATGTCCTCATTTTCTGTACTGGAACAACCTTTATGTCCCAATATTGCGGCACTGTGAGTTATGGAGAGAAACCTGTTGTTGTTGTGTTGTTGTTGTTGTTGCTGTTGCTGTTGCTGTTGTTGTGATGGTGGCAGGGGTGGTGGTGGTGGTGGTGTGTGTGTATTTCCAAATTTCCTCTTTTATTTTGAAAGAGGTGTTCCCCAAAATTTCAGAAATTTTTATTATTCTCTACAATCTTCTCCACAATTCTCAACTGTAGACTCTGCAGAATAATAAAAGCAGGCAGTGCTAATTCAGATGGCAACATCCCTCCAGGGGGCAGCTCTGCCTCTGGCTCTAAATGCCAGAAAGTCTCATTAATCTGGGCCCCACGAATTTCTAATTCCACATAGACTGAGGTTTGGCACAGCAGACACTTTTTCCACTGAGAGTGAAAATTAATACTATAAATAAGACTAGCAGTGTCTGGGAGGTGGTAGTTTATGTTTATGAAAGCAACCATAGTCCTGTCGTCTTAGAAATACCACTCAGATTCAGCTCATTTAAACACACTTGTTATTTAAACTGACAACTTCTGAGAGGGAATAAGAAAAACTGCATCTGCTGTGAGCCCCCGAAATGCAAACTGGCCTATTCTGAGTCTCTCTCTCTCTCTCTCTCTCTCTCTCTCTCTCTCTCTCTCTCTCTCACCCTCCCTCCCTCACTCCCTCCCTCTCATTTTTGAATGAGTGAACCAATGAAGAAAAGAATATTGTCGACATGTTAAAATTCCTATGGGTGTCTTAAATTTTCTTTTATGCCCAAATATCTTCCATAAAGAGTTTCTAAAGATCTGTATTTTGTTAAAAATAGTTCAATGATAGCATTTTCTTATTTAAGAAACTTTCATTGAGAGTATACAACTGAAACTGGCATAAATTTCTTAGTTTCTTGCACTGACATGTGTTTGAACAACCAGACATAGTTAACCAGGTTTCCAAATGCAAGATTTGATTTTTCTTAATAGAATCAAGGTTTCCTACCCAGCAAGATTTCAACTCTCTGAGGATGGCCAGCAGCAAACTGGAGCCAGCACAGGCTGAAGCCATGGGAATAGGGGTGGGAACGAACCTGCTTCAGAGCACACTGGAATCCCGAGTTTTGGTTCCGCTGCATCATGGCGAGGCAAGACACACACGTCACAAGTCCTGTCTGGCAAGCTGAGCAGAAACCTCCCGAAAAGAAGCTCAGGGACATCAAACCATCATGCTGTAAACTGTAAACATATGCAAACCCCAAAGCAAATACAGAAAAATCAACAGAGCCCATGGCCCCTAGGAGCTAGAAGTTTCCTCCTGAGTCCTGAGTAAATTGAGTCAGCAGTCTCTGGCCATGTCTTCCTCTACGGGAAATTCCCAGCAGAGAAAGGGAGCTGACGATGATGTCCCTTATCTTTGCTCTTAAAGACAGGAGGTCAGCAGGATAGTGGAGTCTCCATGGACAGGCCAGTATATAGAAAATTCATCCAAGCTAGGAAGGAGCTCTGTGGAGTTTGGGGAGTTTGTAACCCGATTTGCCATTGGGACCATGGAAGGAGGTGCTGGAATACTGCATGTACCTCCCAGAAGGAATTTTAGCCACATGACATAAAGATTGATGGATGCAAGACAAGTAACCATCCAAGATGACTGTCCTTGTGATTTATACTGCTTTGTGGCTATTACTGGTCTTAATTTGGATTATTGACTCTCAGTTGAAGACCCTGATGTGATAAATAGTATAAAACCATGAAAAGCTTTGTGTATAGTTTCATGAAGCACTACATACCATTCTCTTATAATAAAAGCTATGCAACAACATTTATTGCATGTTGCCTCATTGTCTAATGTTTTCACTAAGTTTTGTTGATTCTCCATGTCAAATATGATACTCTCTTTAAGTTGTGCATTTAAGCAAAATATATTAATACAGGAGAACTATAATATCAGCAATAGATTATTCTGCCAAGGAGATGTTGGACAGGGGATCTAAGCCCCCCCCCCACAAAAGGTAAAGGCTTCTTGCCTATAAACTGGGATACCTGCAAGAAGAGAGGCGATAAGGCCCTGCTGTGGAAGACCTGATGCAAGCATGAGAAAGATGTATTGAGACCGCACTTGCAAGTGTACAGTTGGTCTCTGGAATGCCAGAGAATGTCACCAAAGGCCACTAAACCAATAAAGCAAAAATTGGTCTCCTTGAGTCAAGCAAGACTCCTCCATCAGCATCAGCTACACCTCACCTGCCTGGAAATACCATGCAGCAATGGCAGCCACATGTCTGTATATCCCAAATCTAATTGGCTATTAGCTCTCTCCTTGGAGGAATAGCCCATGGCTGATGCCACAAGCTTACATCCTCAAGTGGTTAGGAGATGTTATAAGTCACAGTAAGACCTTGTCATCTTTTACAGGAAAATATAATTCATGGATTAGCATACCATCCAAACATCTGTGTCTATACCAAAGTA